>VZRV01009254.1:124206-153618 GCA_013398115.1 Falcunculus frontatus | reverse complement strand
TCGGGCTGCGCGCTCCTCGCTCGCCTCCATCGGACCCTGAGCGAGCACGGGCCATCACAAACGGACCCCGCACACACAGAGCTGTCCCACTGCTCCTCGGCCTGCACACCTGATCCACGTACGCAGCAGCAGGACCTGCTGGCGACTGACAGCAGTAAGGAGCCCTGTGGCCATAACAGCCCTGCGTGAAGAAACGGAGGCCCTTGAAACGCGTTGAAGGGAGACGTTTATGCCTATTTCATCACAGAATCACAGAATGGTTTGGATTGGAAGGGACCTTAGAGCTCATCTTAAAGCATGGGTGAGGAGACCTTCCACCAGACCAGGTTGCTCCAAGCCCTGTCCAACCTATTGAGAAGAATATAGTACTTGTCTTTACAAACAAGTTGTGGGCCTGCTGGTAGAAAAGGCTAAGCACCATGAGATAAGGAAGACAATGGGAGGAATTCCATTGATTGATGAATTAAAGAGATATGTATCTTCAAACATACCAAAAGTCTGCCGACAAGGCAGGGGGGGTTATACAGTAGAAGAGAATTTTTAGGCATTCCGGGAAGTCTGTACCTCTTGAGTACCTCAGCCAATGGGGAAAGAGAGAGGGAAATGCGGTCCGGGAAAGAGGGAAAATAGGATAAAAAGGAGGCTGCGACCTCCAAAAATTCGAGAGACCCCAGGGGAATGCCCCATGGCCTCTCCCTTTATTCGAATAAAGTAAAGGGACTCCTCTGTCTCCTTTTTGGACATAAACCTCTGGTGTTGGTGGATTAATTTACCTGACACTGGCCTTAGACATTTTCAGGAATGGCCAGTCACAGCTTCTCTGGGCAACCTGTGCCAGTTATCCCTCAGTAAAGAATTTCTTCATATCTGATCTAAATCTCCCTTCCTTCAACTTCATCCCTCCCTGTCCTGTCACTCTAGGCTCTTGTCCAAAGTCCCTCTCAGCTGTCTTGGAGCCCTTTAGGTCCTGGAAAGGGCTCTAAGGTCTCCCTGGAGCCTTCTCCAGGTGAACACACCCAGCTCTCCCAGCCTATCTCCAGAGCAGAGGGGCTCCAACACTTGGAACATCTATGTGGCCTCCTCTGCACTCATTCCAACAGGCCTGTGTCTCTCTTATATTGGGGATGCCAGAGCTGGATGCAGCTCTGCAGATGAGGTCTCACCCTAGCAGAGCAGAGGGGCAGAACAGCCTCCCTTGTCCTGCCCACGCTGCTGGGGATCAGCCCAGGGCACTTGGATCTCTGGGCTGCCAGCACACATTACCAAGACACATCAAGCTTCATGTTCACAAAGGATTCAATTTTAGTCCTTCTGTCACCTTTCAAGGTCTGGGACTTCTCCTCAGCATGTCTTCTCTCAGGTTTCTACTTAGACCAGCAGAAAAAGCTGGTAACACAGGAAACAGGAAGTTGAAGCTCCAGCCTTTGGACAGGACACTGCTGATCAATGCCCAGCAGTCCCACAGATGCCTGGTAGGAGCATACTGCCAGAGATGTTCTGCGCTGGGTTCCCTTGTCTTGAGTACCCGAAGAGTATTTGCTAAAGGTAAGAGAAAACTGTATGCATGCTTGCTAATCTTCTTGCCTCTCTTAAACCTGGTCATTCCCTGGAAGGGATGGTGGCTGGTCTAAGCAGACCTACTTTGTCATGAAGCTGGTACTGGCTTATCCCATGTTTGTATAGACACTGTAGGAGTATTTAGGTACCTGGGAAGGCAGAAGTTGCACAGGAAGATTTAGGTGTAATTTTGACCATTCTCAGCGAGACAGGAAGCAACTAGAGGCTGTAGAAGATCTGCAAGATGTAGCTGATACACTCCAGATACCCAGGAGTAATGTGGGCAGGTAGAAGGTCAGCAGTACACTCTGACAAACAGTTGCAGTGCTGAGAAGCAACTGGAGCAGAATGGAACCAACTCTGAAACCTTGTTCAGTAGTTATATATGAAATCCAGCTAGAAGAACTGCAGAGATAACTAAACAATGATAGGGGAGAAAAGGAAGGAACAGGCAATTGCTATAAGAACTCTTATCTTCAGCTGTAAGCTAAGTATTTTAATTATTTCATGTTTCCATAGAAACTGGCATTTCCTTCATATCCTCACTTTAATCTCCTTTTGGTTGCATTTACCCAAATTTCTGAAATAGCCAGAAAACTCATTTTTGCATACAATTTTTACCTAATGGATGAGACAAATGGTTTTCTCAAAGCACACTTAACACGTTTTCCATAGCTTTACATCAGCCAGTATCTCATTCAAAACTTGACACATTTATTCTTCTGAATTGACAGATTCAAGTTAATGCTTTTATTTTTGAGGGCCTTTTATTAAATACAGTTAACATGACAAATATAGGCTCTCCAGATTTGTAAAACTGTCTCCTAAATCTTTATCTATCGTTTAGCTCCATTTTTGCTGGGTTATAAACACAATTAGAATAAGGCATACAAAGGGCTTTCAGCAGCATCTTGTTTCACCCAAGACATCATTGTGCCCCTCATCTTATAAGGCATTTTTCCCTATGATCAGAAAAACAAATGTAAGCTAACAATAAAATATATGAGAATATTCTGACATGTGAAACAATGACAATTTGCTTCGATGACTTCTCTCTTTGTACGGAGCTGAGCAGAACTTTTTCATTTACTGCAGGTAGAAAATCTGATTGTTATATGGAGTATGTGTATTCAGGCTGGTTCAAAACATTTGTATGCACATGCAAACTTATTTTCCTTTTAATTTTACTTCAACAAGAGTAAATATAATCCTATTTTTCATCAGAAAAGTCTGAGATAATCAATGCCAAAGCTATTTCCACATTTACCCACTTTGTTCTTCAGTAACTGATGTGGGCAAACTGTTTCCTGGGCTTTTTGTATCTAAGAATTTTTATATATAAGAACAGTGATGAAGAATAAGTATGTCAGGACTACTATTTCAGCTGGATTCATATTAACAAAAAACCCCCAATGGAATGGAGGATAAGCCCCCTCAGAATGAAAGCATGGCTCTGATATACTGGCTGAGCAACTGGACACTTCTGTATACACAAAAAAATCTAGGCAAAGTACAACAGAAATGGAGGAACTGAGATGTGGAAAAAGGGAGAACAAGAGAGAATTAGCAATTTTCTCAAACACATGGGTCCACTTCTGATTCCTTGTAACATCCTTCCCATACCCCCAGCAACACCGTGGGCAATAGGAGCAGCCTAACCCCACTATAATGCTACTAAATACTACCTAGTGCTCATTTTCAAGGAAGACATGGTACATTTCCTCAACTATAATTCATCCTTCTTCCCACACTTCAGAGAAAGAGGGTTTTATTAAGTAGCATTTTTCATTATGACAGACATGAATGCAGGAGAAAAGCCTGCAGCTGCATTCAGCTTTTTAAAACACACTGGCAAGTACAAGTATCATTATACAGGAAATCAAGTCACCCAACGCCTCTTCACTGTGAAGAGGGTGAGACTGGGAAGGTTCACAGAATGCTGAGAATAGAAAAAGGATCAAAAGCAATGTTCAAGGCATACACAAACTGAAGAAAAAGGTGCTTTGAAGTCTACACTCGTTTTCGTCCCTTTAAAAGTCTATACTATGATATGGAAATAAAAGTCAGTGGGGGGGTGGGGGGGGGAAGGTCTTCACCCAGCACTTTTTCTAAATTAAGTTCCACAGTTTTGTTTTTGTTAAAAATAAGTCATTTAGAATTTAATACCTGTTTCAGGATACTCAGATCTGTGGTGCTGTTAACAGTGCACTTAATTTGCATTATCCATTAAAAAAAAATTAAAAAGCAGCTCTGAACTTTGCTTCTGAGATGGAAGCACTGTCTCTGACCCAGCAATCATTGCTGTCACTCTTGCTTTGCATCTTTCAAGGCCTGAAGTCTTTCTAAAAGGGGTGGGTGGGAGTAATGCCACATTGAAAAGATCCAGTCAGAAACAGGGAATCCTAAATTATCTTTGTTTAGCTTGATCAAAGCAGAATATAGGTCTTTAGCCTTCCCAAGTTCCTTGGCAAATGCATCTGCTTGAAACTCAAATCGTCGGCTTAATACAGTCAAACAAAATGAGAGAACCTGTGGAGAGAAATGTATTAAAAATTATTTTAAAATTCAGCTACCTGCAAATTCCTTCACTGCCAGTAAATACTACCATATCTAGCTTCCCACATCCCACACATCACTGTGGCTGCAGACTGATCTCACTAAGCTTTATCCAAGCCACACCTCAAACTGGGAGTCCAACCCAACATGCAGCACTAAGCCCGATTATCAAAATGAGACACCCAATACAGCCCCTAGAAACTTCAAACTTCCCCTGACAAAACAGAATCATTATTTAAATAGGATGATACTTCAGTGTCTATGTCTTGAAAACAATTTACCTCATTGTAAGGTGAAAAAATGAACTGAAAAATAATCATCAAGCCTATCAGGGTAGGTTGGGTGTCATAGAATCCAAATGCAGCAAAGAGTTCTTTTTGACCAATTAGCACAGCAAACAAGAAGAAGCAAAGGAAGGAATTCATCTAGAGAAAAGAAAAAAACATTCTTGATTAAGATAAGTCATTACATAACATCATGTTACAGATTTGCACAGGGATGCCACTGTAAAAAAACAAGTAGATTACTTTTGAACTAATATACAGAGAGGAACAAACAGCTGGTCTTTACCTGCTTCTGAAAATGCAACAGTAAAAGAACCACTATTTTCTGTCAGTGAGCAAAAAAAAATTAATGAAGGGAGATGAAAAAGCAAGAAGAGAAGTGATGAGGGAGTACAGGGTAGAACCCATCTCCTTGGAATTAAGCATAAGTTCTAAAAAGTTTAAAGCCAAACAAAATGTGTCTGTGCTGTGTTGTACTTCTAGTCCTGGAAACAATTTATGCTTCCATCTAAGTTGTGCAGCGCTGTGTGCAAGCACTGTGCTTGCCTGGCTTTTCAGAGCCAAGAGGCAGGACCATGCCTTACCAAGTTTTCTAGAGTGGGCGATTAATACCTTTTTAAGGTATGCAAGTGGTTGTTTGGTCTTTTTAGAGTAATATGGAAGGTGCCAGAATACTGTTTGTCCTTGAAACACATAGAACAGAAAAGAAGGATGGCTGTGATAGCAAACAACTAACAGAAAAAGTGTAAGACTTTGCAGAAGAATTTCTGAAAATTTCTGAAGGTAAGGATAAAGTCTATCTATGACAGCAAAACAGCAGTATCTAAAAAACTTATCCAAAGACAAATTACATGAGTTAGCAAAGTGGAAAAAGCAGTGTACTAGTAACTAGTTAGCAGGGATCAATGCTAATACAAGAAATTGGAAGGTAATTGCCTTAAAGCAAAAAGCGTCTCACTGAAACGTTCAGCTGCACAGGTAAGAAAAAGCCGGTATGGAAGCAGTTTTTCCTTAATAGGAGCTTAACAGTGATGTTTACAGCCTGAAAAACTTGTGAATAGCCTTTGGAAAAGAACAGAACAGCATTCCTGAACAGTGCACACATCTCAAGAAAGACATGATTTACTGAGCAAGTTCGCAGATGACACAAAACTGGGAGGGGCTGTTGACTCCATCTAAGTCAGGGAGGCCCTGCAGAGAGACCTCAACAAATTAGAGGGCTGGGCAATCACCAACCATGTGAAGTTCAACACGGCAAAGTGCCGGATTCTGCACATAGGATGGGGCAACTCTGGATGTACGGACAGAGTGGGGAATGAGATGCTGGAAAGCAGCGCCACGGAAAGGGACCTGGAGGTCCTGGTTGATGGCCAGTTGGATCTGAGTCAGCAGTGCCCTGGCAGCCAGCAGGGACATCCCTGTTCTGCGAGACATCAGGGACAGCATTGCTGGCTGGGCCAGGGAGGGATTGTCCTGCTCTGCTCTGGGCTGGGCTGTGAGCAGATTTGGTCACCACAATATAAGAAAGACGTTAAACTACCAGAGAGCATCCAAAGAAGGCAACAAAGATGTTGATGGGTCTTGAGGGGAAGCTGTATGAGGAGCAGCTGAGGCCACGTGGTCTGTCCAGCCTGGAGAAGAGGAGACTGAGGGGAGACTCCTCGCAGTTACAATTTCCTCAAGAGAGGAAGAAGAGGGGCAGACACTGATCTCTTCTCTGTGGTGACCAGTGACAGGACCTGAGGGAATGGCCTGAAGTTGTATCAGGGGAGGTTTAGATAACAGAAAAAGGTTTTACCCCAGAAAGTGGAAGGGCACTGGAATGAGCTCCCTTGAGAAGTGGTCACAGCACTATGCCTGACACAATTCATGGTACCATCAAGAGCACTGAGAGATGTGGGATGCATAATCAGTGTTTCTCTCCTACCTTTATCTCAGGTGCTGCTTTTGAGAGGCCGTTAATAAGGGTACCCAGACTGTGGGGCAAGTAGAGGATTTTTCCCAGCTTTTCACATCCTTTTTGTCCTTCAGGCCAAAGGCTTGAAAAACCTTTTGAGAATTCTGAATTCCCCTTGGATGTTAGGGAAAGCATGCTCTGGCTGATAAATCTGCCAGGCCTGTTCATTATGGTCCATACCATGTTTAAGAGTTGGGACAGTTTTCTAGGAAGGTCATTCAGAGACCTGCCCCAAGCATGGATAGGCATGAGTAGCATGGAATATGGGGAAAAATGAGCCAGTATGGGGGGAAATTCTCTGCTCTAGCGGTTTGGGAGTTCTCCCCTGAACAACTACAGGACCCTGATAAAGTGACAGAACATTTGCAAAGCAATGCTGCGGCAGCTCCTGAGAGGAGCAAATTATTGCAGTATGCTGGGCCCTGGCTACTGTTTACCAGACACTGCTCATCACTAGACAGTACCCTCAGGGGGAGGAGGAGGAAAGCAGAGCAACAGCCACTGTGGCCACTCAAACTGCAGCTGAACCGGAGGAACAACCCGTGCCAGTAGCAGTCTCTATACATAAGAAGAAATACAAGACCAAATCATTTTGCCTAGTGAGAGATGAAGAGGACGCAGGGCCCTCAAAACAGGAAGGAGAGGCAAAGCCAGAGATAATCACCCAACCCCCATCCCTGGGTGAGCTGCAAGATCCGTAAAAAGATTTCAGCTGCCAGTTGTGTGAGCCCCTGGTGGCCCTGCTGCTCCAGTGCTGGGATATCACAGCCCATGATGTAAAACTAGAGGGCAGTGAAGCCCAGCAACTGGGATCCCTGTCCCAGGATGTGGGCATTAACAAGGAGATTGGAAAGAGGACAGGGACTCAACCTCTGTAGGCAACTCCTGTCAAGCGTGAGGGAAAGGTACTCCTTCTAGGATGATCTGTTAGTGCACCAAGGCAAGTGGAACACCACAGAGAAAGGTTTCCAGTATCTAAGAGCTGCGCTGGAGGTACGCTGTGAGGATTTAGGTAACAAGCAGTCTCCTGTAGATCCAGATGAGGTCCAATGTACACAATCCATGGGGCAGAAGTTTATAAGGAGCGTGCCATTGCGGTATGCCAACTCATTGACTTGGATGTCAATGAAAGAAGGAAAACAAAACAGTGCTTCACGTGACTACCTGATTCTGGCAATATGATGATCTTTTTCCTCCCTACCAACCTGTGCCTTGGCTGTGGAAAGACTGTCCAAGACTTCAAACAGACTTGAACGACTTGAGCAAGTTAAAGAGGAAATGTCCCATGTCCCACCAGGATGGACCAGAGTCTCTACTATTGGGAGCTGCTGCCCCCTCTGCTGTTTCAACCATGAGGAAACCTGTGGTTTTACCTGTGTGACAACGGAGACGACACAAAGTGGGATGGAAAACCCACCTGTGCCCTAGCAGCAAGGGTACATGAGTTGAGAGGTAGAACAACCACTGCAGGAAATTCTACAAGGAATTCTACAAGGAAATTCTACATTCAACTGCTGCTCCAGTTTCCAGTGGGAAACTCCTCAGACAAAACAGAATAGCTGATGTTACTTCCAATCCTCTTGAAGGGACCTCCAGTTCACATTTACAAGAAGTGAGCAACGAGTACTATGACCAAGACTAAAAGGGCCCTGGCTTCAGCCAGGTGGAGGAAAGGGACAATCGGATCTATTGGACTGTGTGGCTCCAGTGGCCTGGCGCATCAGACCCACAAGAGTATAAGGCTTTAGTTGACACCAGGGCACAGTGTACCTTGATGCAATCGAGATACATAGGGGCAGAATCTATCTCTATTTCTGGGGTGACAGGGGGATCCCAACAGCTGAAGTGCACCTAACTGGGAATGAATGGCAAAAACCCCCCATTGTGACTGGTTCAGAGACTCTGTTCATCCTGGACCTCAGGAGATGGTATTTCCAGGACCCAGAAGGGCATCGTTGGCCTCTCAGGATAACTGCTGTACAGACAGAGGAAATTCAACAGATGAATCCCTTGCCTGATCTCTCACAGGACCCTTCTGCTGTGGGACTGCTGAGCGTCAAAGAACAACAGGTACCAGTCGCTACCACAACAGTGCATCATCGACAATACCGCACCAACTGGGACTCCATGCCCCCGTCCATGAGATGATTCATGAACTGGAGAGCCAGAGACTTCTCATCAAGACTCATTCATCCTTCAGTAGCCTCATATGGCTTGTGCATAAGTCCATTGGAGAGTGGAGACTGACAGTGGACTATCGTGGCCTGAATGAAGTCACACCACCACTGAGTGCTGCTGTGCTGGACATGCTGGAACTTCAATACGAGCTGGAGTCCAAGGCAGCAGAGTGGTGCCACCATTGACATTGCTAATGTGTTCTTCTCCATTCCTCTGGCAGCAGAGTGCAGGCCACAGTTTGCTTTCACGTGGAGGGGCGTCCAGTACTGCCTGCCCCAGGGGAGGAAACACAGCCCAACTATTTGCCATGGACTGGTCTAGACTGGGAAGGGTTGGATCTGGACTGGCAACATAAGGGTGAGTCATTTCTGGCTTGGTGGGCCCAAGATGCCTCAGATCATCAGGGAAGAGATGCAACATACAGGTGGGCTCGTGATCAAGGAGTGGACTTAACCATGGACACCATCTCCCAGGTTACCAGGTTATCCATACTGTGAAGCATGTGCTGTGATCAAGCACGGCCCAAAGGGTAAAGCCTCTGCGGTCTGGGTGTCAATGGTCGAAATCTCAATCTGGGGAGGCCTGGCAGATTGATTACATCACACTCCCACAGACCCTCTGAGGCAAGTGCTATGTGCTGACAATGGCAGGAACAACCCCTGGATGGCTGGAGAAGCACCCTGTGCCTCATGGCACTGCCCAGAACACCATCCTGGGCCTTGAAAAGCACAGCTGAAGTATATCAGGTGACTGTACACTAACAAATCTGGAAGAGGGCATTTGGAAACACCTATAATTACAGATGTTCCAGGAAAAAAAACCAGTTTATAATAACTTACCTGGCTGATGATTATATTTTTGACAGTATGACCTAGTTTCCAGTGACCCAATTCATGACCAAGTACAGCCAGAACTTCTTCATTTTTACATCCTTGTTTCTTATTCTGAGGGAATAACAAAGCAGAAGTATTATCAGGTATATCTGAACACAATCAAATAAATTTCCTACTCATTTGTTTTTTCCTTGGTCATTTAAGTGTCCCTAGATCAGGCCATTCCCTTCTAACAGCAGAAACACACATGTAATTTCTTGCTGAGCCTTTTTCATGAAGATACTTACAAAAATATAACCTTTTTAGTTTAAGAATATTTCTACTATGAGGTGGTATTTTCTTACTTCTATGTATGCAGACATGCTGATGCAGATCTGAAAGAACACTGGAAGATTTGCCTTCCAAACACTCTCCTACCATCCCTTCTTCTCATCCTGTTTCTTTACGCAAGCAAAGCATTACACTGGAAGCAGGTATTCAGAGCTGCAGACTTTCAGAGGAGAATTGAGAGCAAAGCCCTGTTCCTACTTCCTTCAACACTCAACATGCAGCAAGGCAGTACCATCCTCCCACGGCAATACTGTTCCTTTAAAAAGGAACTGTCCTCTTCAAAAAGCCCTATGACATGCCTTAAAGCTATAATTAGGAAGGACATCTGCACACTGAAAGATCCATTAGCAAGTCAGAAGCAAACACAAAGGCTGAAGAATCTGTTGAAATGGAACACAGACTCTCATTGTGACTAGATCAGGTGAGCTCAACATCCCCTCCTCTCATCACTCACTCCTGCAGTATTTGCCAAACAAAACTCTGGGCACCACTAAAATGGTGTCAAGGAACAGAAGCTGGACTGAACAACAAGCTAGACACTGGTCTAACCTTAGGCTGCACAAGGCCATTTGTTTTTCTCAGAATTACTTCTTCAGGTTTTTCAGAAAGTATTCCATTAGCTTTAGTAATTTCCATATTCTTCTGAGGCCACAACAGCTATTTCAGCAGACTCATGATGTGCAGCTGCACATCAAAGGAGAGGCCAGTGCCAGGCCATCATCCTGTTCTTGACCACGGCATGGGAGGATGCACATGTGCAATCTCTTTGGGTGGTGTGCCTCCTGCACCAAAAACTCTGCATGCAGTAAAAGGCACACAAATGACACACTGAGAATTAAAAGTATTTCCTTCAAAGGGAAGCTTTGGTGTGGCTGTCCCAGGAGAAGAAGATGAGCTAAAACCCTGAACAGGTCCCTTATTCAAACAATTATAAGGAAGGTCTAGTTTTCACATGCAGGGAACGAATGTTTTGCTAAAGCCCCTGTGGATTTTTACACTCTCTGGTGCTATCTGCACAACTCACACAGCCCCAGAAACTCCAATTAGCAAACCAGGCATATTTAGGCATTGAAATCCTTAGGGTTTGGGTTTTAGCAGCTTACTCAGGACCTTTAAAATACATTAGAAAACACAAGGGGATATCTCACCAAGAAGTTAATATAAATAACACAGTGAAAAACAAACTCACTTTGGTTTTAGACTTTGTTTCTTCATCCTCACCATCTTCTCCTTCTGCTGGTTCTTTGTTCAAAGCAGAATAGTCTTCCAGGAGTGTGTCGAAGAGTACTATCCGCTTATTCTTGAAGAATCCGTAGAAATAAGCATTGCTGTGGGAAGAACGCTTAGAACCTGATGGGGAAAAGTTAAAGACCATGATCTGAATAATCCCACACACTGAAGTCTGTACGGTATGACACAGACCAGATTCTTCCAGAGGAACTCTCAAAGTCCCCAAATGAACAGTAGACAAACGCAAGCAGATCTGTTTGCAAGATGAAGCATATTCTAAAATCTAAGTAATGATGACTGCAATAGAGAAATGTTGCGTGTAATCACTAAAAGCAATAAAACCGTAAGAGCAGTCTCGAATATCTAATGTCCAAGAAGAAAAGCAAATTCTATTGCAATTTCAGATTTGGAGTGGAAAGAGCATTCTGCATTGACACTGCTCCAGGCAAAGAACCTGTGCCAAATTATGCAGAATTCTTTAAAATGTGCCAGTAAAGATGAATGGAAACAGATAATTATGAATACTTTAGAAACAGATAAGGAGAAAAGATGGACTACAGATAACACAGTCCTTCAATACTATTTTTGTTTGCAATAGGCCATTTTTTACAGCTACCTGTATCTAGATCAGGTCAATCATGGACTGTTTCTACCGTCAATACACCTAGGACCAAGAAACTCATCTCCTTCCATGGAATGTGGACAGCTTCAGTTGATTAAAAAGCTTATTTTTGCTTATGGACAGAAGTTGTTGCAACATCAGGAGAGCAGATGTGGATTCCCATGGGTTTTTTGCAGCAAAGGATAAGTTGGAAGGCATTTGCCTTAAAACAGTATAAATGAATGAACTGCACAAACCCCTTAGGGCACAAACATCCATTGTTCCATTTGAAGCCAACCTGTAGACGGTCTTTGTGACCTTCAGCACGAAACCATGACAGATTAACAGAGGAAGAGACTGGTCAGAGTATGATGCCTCAGCATCTGGTCCCTTCCCAGTGAAGAAATCTGAACACCTACAGAATAGCAAGGTTTCCTTTCATCTGTACGCAATAAAAATCTTCATCCTTCACTAAAGGTTGGTAGAGAAGGAACCTTTGTAATCTGCCTCTTACAGAATGACCCTGAAAGTAAAAGGCTTCATTGCATATTTTACCAAGAAGTCAGTTGTGGAGCAGGAAGAGCCAAGACAGAGTGCAGAAAAACACCAGTAAAAAGATGTTCCCACATTCGGTCCCCCATGGGAATGGTGCTAGCTCAACACTCTTAAGAATGCTACCCAAAAGAAAGGGGGCGAGGGGGGCAGTGAGGGGGCGGTATTCGGAGCTTTGGCAGCTTCCACTGCGGCTCCCTGCACTTAAGCAGCCATGCTGCAGAAGCCAACGCAGGACAGGGCACAGGGGCCACAGTACCAACAACTGGTTCATGGTACTTTTACCAGTTAAAAGCTGGGATACTGCCAGCAATGTATTTGGGAAAACTGGGATACTGCCAGCAATGCATTTGGGAAAACCGTACCTGTTTGGTAAACCCCTGCACTGACTCTCAAGCTTGAAAAGAGCTTTAGCTCAGCTTGAAAAGAGAAGCATTTCATGTGCCCCAAGTGTATCAGTGGTTCTGAGCAGCACTGAGGCAGAACACTGGCAGGATTTGATCAGTCCAAAGTTTTGAGTCACAGCTTCTAGGCTAGATAAAGCCTTCACCACCCTCTCCAACAGCAAACTTCTACCATTTTAGGTCTTTATGTCATCTCATTCTGCTTTGACAAAGTCAATAAAAAACACCTCTGAGCCTCACAGGTGGAATATAAAACCAAAACAAAATTTGGGAAAGCCCCTGAAATCAAGTTCAGACAGGAGCAAAATAAGTAATAGTGGAAATGTCAAATAGTAAAGTACTCCATGAACATGGAATTGAAGTGACATGGCAGCTGGCATGCTCCATGTTATATTCCATGACCTGAGAAAAAAAGATGAGAAATTCAGTATTAGTGAAAAGAATTAGTCTCAAGTAGGCGTGAGACCATCCAGCTACAGCATAAGAAATCATCCCTGTGAACATTTCAAGAAATAGGTATTTTTAATTTTCAAGACTTTTTCAACTGTTTTACCAAGGACTTTGAGACAATTAAGGCTAAACCGGGACTTGAAAAATTAAAAACCTATTCCCTTTCTTTAGCAGTTCTAAAAGTGTAATCTTGACTACTTTTGTGCTTCCACACCTGACCGAGCTGCTTATTTTCATTCCACAGACCCAGGAGAATGCTTCCAACCAGAGGCTGAGGTCAGGCTGTGCACTGAGCTTCAGGAAAAAGCTACAGACATTGGCAAGTATTGCAGCATCTGAGCAATGCAAACAACTGCCCTACTACAGCATCCACAAGCAATGCTAAAAACCCACAAATTTAAAATTACAAAGCCTTTTTATTAAAAAAAAAAAACCAAAACCTCACCTTCAACAACATACACCTTAGTCAATGGGAAGTCAATGCTCTTTGCCATTGTTTCAATTTGTTGCTTGAGCTCTCCCTCCGGAAGTGGAATGAATTTATCAAACAAAGGTGCAATATAGTCTGCATAGATTGTAACAAGCACCTGCAAACACATGCAGATATTAAGAACAGGGCATGCAAACGTGTTTAGTACTAAAGGTGGAGCAAAAAGTTCAAAAGAGGGCACAATTTCAGAAAAAACCACTTGATAAAGCAGAGTCCTGTATGAAGTGGGATCTATAGCCAGGCTCTCTATGGGCTGCTTTGTATGGTGGCCAGTCCAGAGTTCACAGCAACGGGATGGGGCAGGGGCAGGTGCACAAACCACCTACACACTTCAGCAGAACTGGTGCGAACAGTGCAGAAGACAAGGCCTCTGGACAGTTGGGAGCAGGGGGCTCATCAGTGACAGGTTATCACTTCCACGCACTTCACCAATCCTGGAAAGCTCTGAAGTGTTTCATTCTCAGCTGCAGAGATGAAGGAACCAGGAGATAGAAGAAATGGGACTAATCCTGCTAACTTGCAAAGTGACTGTCTAAAGAGAGGCAAGAAATTTCACGTCCCCTGTTTTCTTTCCATCTCCCAGCTGTCTGCAGAGCTAAGGCAGTTTTGACTGCCTGATGCCTCCATTTCCACGATGACTAACAGCCTTGACCCAAAAACATCACTGCAGTGCACCTCCATCTCTTCAAACTGGCATCAGCTGCAGCCCAGTTGAGAAAGCCAGAACTAGAATAATGTGATGGAAAGGAAAGCTGAACTCCCTTTCCTCACACTCTGGGTCTTCACAAAATTATTTTTATTTATTTATTTTAAAAGTTTAAATTCTGCTTAGCGAAAAAGGAACAGGACATGAGAGGCAAATGGATATCAACATCAACTTCAAAATTATCTTGATACATATTATTTCACTGAAAACAAGTACCTGGACTTTTGACAGTGTGTGCACTGTTGAAAAAGTCCAGTGAAATCAAAAATCAGAAAAACTGACTTTTTCAAAGTCACAGCAAGTAAGGGCATCAATATGAAACACCACTAAAAATAAGTTATTTTTGTTGCTGTCATTTTTAGGGGCTTAAACCACTGCAGATATTCTGCAGAAGGTGTAGGAGGTTATTTCATAGAGTAGAAATCAGCTTTGCAGTCCAGACTAGTGTTTCAGACCATATAGCATGTGGGGACTAATTTTAAGGTTTTATCTCAGATCTTCGTGTAATGCCTTGATATCAGCAGGCATAACAGACTAGTAGGAAGATGCAACTCTAGAGTTACAGAACTGGAATTTTTCCCTAAACCAAACTCTAAAGGGTAAATCTAATACCTCTTTGGACAATTTTGCATGTCAAAGACTGTTCAAACACATTAAGGCCTGAAACCCTAAAAAGCTGCAGCACTATAAAGTTGAGGTGGCCCAATTGTCTAGGCATGCACTTAACCCTCAGGGGTGGAGGGGGCCCAGAGGAGAAGAGTGAGCCAAGAATGCTAAGTATTCTTTCAGTAGAGAAGTTTGCAGCTCTGTCAAGATGTTTTATTTTCTAGCTTTTGTTGTATAAGAGATAGACCAATCCCTGTTATATGAGGTTCTAAAGTATCTGTAGCACCTCAGGACAAAATCTGTGTGGACAGCTCAACAGGAAGGCACAGGCAGAGCAAAAATAAAATACCAGTTTGTGAGAGGAAAGTGAGAGAGAGAGAGAAACGTGGCTTCAGCTGCATATGTTCTGGTTCTCACCTTGAAATTTAGTGCTTGGTACTACTCACCTACATCTTTCTACTCAACCTGCTTGTTTAAGACTACAAAAGGGGCATTCTCATATGAGATCATGCAACATTTTTTACAATCTATATTTTAAGAAAAGATAGCAAGAATAAATACAAATAAATATTCCTGTCAACGACAGGAATAAAGGAAGATAAATAAAAAAGCCTTTTCACTTTCAGTGTACAAATGAGGGCAGGCCATTTCAGTAAATCCTGTATCTTTCATCTTGAAACTACCACTTATTTTAAAATTTCAACTTACTCCTTCTATGAAAAAGCAAGTCTTTAAAGCCTTTTAAGACTAAACACTTAACATATGAACTGGATACCACATAAAGTACTAATCTCCAATTTTGCAAATAATAAGGCTACACTGGAAAAGTCTGTAAGTATAAACTGTTTCATGCAAATTGAGAGAGAAGTAGCTCAAATGATGAGTTAGGATTTAAGAGTGTGCCGCTGATCAAAGCTTGCAAGAAAAAAACCAGCTCTTTAAGAACTGTTGTCTGAAAAAATCTTTCTCTTATAGTAATTTCAATACATGTGACCTGGCATTTTTGACATCTAACACTGTGATTTTTCAAAATGCATTCAAAAACAAAAAAAAAGGAAGATGTCAGAGCATAAGGACACCTGGACTAGAAAAAGCAGGAGCCAGAATAACAAAACAACAGAAACACTGTATAATTAAGCCAACAAACAAAAGCTTGAAAGAATTCAAAGTAGCAATCTTAAGCTGAACTTACCACCTAAGTGGGACACTCCTGCTACTGCACTATTGTCATCAAGCTCCTTAGAAACACATGCTGGTGGACTGCACTGTGCCAGAGCTAGTAGCCATAGAGAAATCTAACCCACACAGGTTTTTCTTCAGTTACATGTTAAGCGTCAGTGAAGCAAAAGTACTAGTAAGCAACAAATACAATTCAGATAATGAGATCTGTATCCCATAAAAACAGGATTATGAAAAAGCTTGCAGTCATGACTTAAAATGAGCCACAATTCCTTCCATGTTGTTGTATCTGAGAAAAATCAATGCAGCTATCAGATCATGCAAGCGGAAAATGACATTTTCCTGTGTTAAGTGCAGTGGCCTCCCACATAGCATTATCATCACATTTTTGTACAGATGTGGCTAGCCAATGCCTCTGCTTTAGAGAGAAACCGGACAAATCAAAAGTCCAAGAAAGCTATAAATGTGATCTGAATCTAGAAGCAGGGAGAAGATAAAGATAAAAAGCAACACTTACTTAAGTCATGAATGAGAAACTTAAGACAGAAAACTACCATGACTTCCTATACAAATATTCCTAAAAATTTTCTTGATAGTGCACTCCAACCCAGAAGTCTGAACTTCAGGTGAGAATTAGGGATTGACTGACCCATATTTACTGTTGGGCTAACATGGCGGGTTTTACTACATCACTGTAACATAGTCATTATTCTTTTACTTGTTAAAGTGCTTTTTTAATCTAAAAATGAATGACTATATACAACAGTACTTGTGTAATTTCTGCCTTGGGTGAGCACTGGTTTGTATACTGAGCAAAAAGGCAGTAGAGCGCTATGCTGAAAGAGACAAAAAATACAGCCCTCACAGTAACAACAGAAAGTATCAAATACTTATGAAATGGATAAAATGTTATTTTATACAAACCCTAAATACATCAGCTACAATTCAGTGTATGAAAGCAGCTATATAAGCAGAACAATGAAACATTGCTTCTTAATACCAAGCAACGCAGTGAGGGCTGTGCAATAACCTACAAGAAATGCCCAATGGAAACACCACTGATCAAAGCACAATCTGCTTTGTCTTGCCAATCTGCTGGCACTTGTCCTTGTGCCCTTTCCATATTTAAGAGAAAGGAAAACCTATCACCACATACTGCTGTATTTCCAGTACCTATTCTAAAGCTTTTTCAGTGCTTATCTCTCAACTGATGAAGACGCTCCAGTATGAAATAGATTAAATATATATGACATTAATGTGGACAACTAATATGAGCTATTATTCCTGAACAAGTACATTGAGAGCAAGACACTCTGTTAAAGTTTGTAGATATTAAAATTCACAGGAGATTCAGATTATTTTTCATTTCCTTTCAGCTGTGTTCAGCATGCTGAACCATGCCAGTAAGGTGGAGTCTGGAAGAAACCCAAACATCTCATACTCACCAAGGAAACAACTAACGTGAAGAGCCAGGCATAGATAAAGAAGTAATCTCCCCCTATTTTAATAATGTAAAGCAGAAGGGATGTCACTGGCAACAGAATACACTGAGTCACAACAAACTTCTTGATAGCATCCTTAAAAAAAAATCCCAGCGTCTGCAAAGAAAGGATAAATTATATCAGTAATATGTCAATGTAAATATTAATATGCCATTCTGGTTAGTGAACTGATCCCTTCAGTTAAGACAAATGGCAAAACAGCAATGCCAGTGTCATAAGAAAATCAGAGTCAGTCAAAAAGAAGCTCTCCTAGTAGCTCCTTACAACCACAGGGACTCAAGCCCATGCAGATGCACTCTTCCTTAGTAAGGCCTGACTCAAAGCACTCTTTTGTGTCGCACATTCATTAAAGGAAGAAGGAAAAATTTAAGCTTATCTGTCCCTTACTTCCTTTACCAATCTATATCCCATACATTATGGATTCTTAGAAAATAAGAAACTCTTAAAGAAACACTTCTACTGTAAAATGTTTTCTCTTTCATTGAACAGCTGCCCCAATTTGTCTTAACTTTCAGTTACCACTAAGCTAATTGTCCTAACTAATATAGAAATCCTATTACAGATTTTCAGCAATACATTGGGCATTTTACTCCAAGCTTCCACTAACATGCAGTTACTACCAAGTAGCTATCTCAGGTTTTAAAATTTACATAACTTGAACAGAAGCAATAGAAATTTCAAAGACCTCTATCTGAATGAATCTGATCTAGTGGCTCTGCAACACAATGAGACACCCATCAAGCTCTAAAGGATTAGTATGTAAAGATCTTTCAAACAAGGCTGTACTGAAAAGCCCACACTACTTTAAAGAACTTGTCTGGAAGAAAAACAAGTCAACTACAATCCGTTTGCTCGTATTTTCATTTTAAATCTCTCTTTACTTCCAGCTCCACAATCTAGGATGAGTAGAGCTAGCAAATTGCATGGTGTCTTTCATCTTTGCCAAGCCTCTTTCTTGCTTCTTAAGGCAAATATGACTTTGAGAAAAATCCTCATTTTCAGCAAGTCGTTCCTACAGAAGGAAGAGTCTATTTGAAGATCAGCTGAGAATCATTGCTAGAAATTCCAAAGTCTGGGCTGATACCAGGTGTGAATTTGGCTTATTCACTAAGGGACCCAGCCCATCAGTCTGAAATGGAAGATGGAGATTTGACTGTTTGTAAGACATCTGGTACCTAAGACATGGACTCAGCCTTTAGCTCTCAGCATGATGACCACTGCCATGAAAAACCCCTTGTAAAAGACCATCAGGTAGCTCAGTCAAGCATTTAATCTCTATGAGTGTCGGTACCAAGTCTTCCTTTTCTTGTTTGATTAGGCACTGACAACAGTGAAGCACGCGGAGAGCACAGCTCAGGAGTAAATGTTCCGATACACCCAGAATACTGCTTACCTCACCTAAAGCAGCAGTGAAACCACATGGATTCTGCAAGTTCTCAAGGCACTTTTAAAGAAGCCCAAGCTGTTAAGTGCAATATTTGACACTTTCCTTCTGCAGAGAGGCAGGGCCTGATCAAGTCAGGTTCTCCATCAGCTACTGTGCCAATTGGCTCTAATGCTACTGACAGTCTTTGGACTTTTGTGTGCTGGACATGAAGGGCTTGCAGATTCTGCACTGAGACAAAACTCACTCCTCACTAAGGTAGGAGAAGCAATCAAGGTGTAGGCCTGATGTGACTATGAGAGACAAGAGCGAGAGATGGCATTTGAAGTGTATTTAAAGATTCTGAACGTCAAAAGGATGGCTAGGCTAGGCCAGGGCACAAGCACATTGCAAGAATTAGGACTCTGCCAGCCTTTACAATTTTTGAGGACTGCAGAACAGAAGTGACAGCCAGAGAACAACCAAAATACATTAAACAGATATTTCCCATGGAGAAAAGACTGACTGACTCATGCTCTGGAAACATGGGAACATTCCTTCCTTCCTTGCTAGGAGCAGGATGCTAGCCTGCCGGTGTGCTCACTGTCAAGTCTGCAGAAGGGATTAGGATCCCCAGGACTGTATCTCAGAACTACCTGGGACATGAATGGCCATGGGCACCCTCAGTCTGACAGTGACTATCTCCTCACTTGTGAGAAAAAAAGTGACACAAAGGTTTTTAGAAGCACGAGGTTTTTACACAAGACTAGAGAGCTAAATGGAGTTCTGAGTTGGTCACAAGCTCAAGGTTTATGAATAATTAGAACAATCTTAAGATTTCCTTCCCCAAGGCCTGGAGCAGGAGCTGCTGTTGACACAGTATTGAAACATCAGAGGTGGGAGGACACACAGCCAAACCAGCCTTGCCGTTTTCTGGGAACACACAGATTTAACAGCAAAACTGTGCAGTGAGAGTTTTCATAGTTGGTCTTCCCTGGAAGGAAAACACTAAATAAATATGCCACTAAATAAACTCATGTGAACCAAAATAATATGAGATGTGTCAGGATCTACATATTTCTGTTTTAAAGGGTGCAAACTGGATCAGTGCATTTAAAGCCCTTTTCCATTACTTATTTCCTTTCTTGTTTGTAAAAAGGAATAAGAAACATCAATGTATCAATCTACCAGGAACATAAGGAGTTTAGAAACAAACTGGTTTCACTTCTTTAGTCTTCACTTCTCAGTTTTCCTGCCTCTATAGAGACTGGAAGATGAAACTGGCAAATAGCATCTCTACTGATATTAAAATGAACTACAATGAACCCATCTAAATTTTATTCTATTGCAAAAAAACCAAACAAACCAGTCAAACAACAACTTCCTAGTAGACTTGGAACAGAAAGTACTGTAGACAACACCAGCTGGGTCCAAAAGCAGAAAACAAATCTTATGCTCTGGCATGAAATGGCTAATGATGGGGCCCAGACTGAGGTTCTTCTCTCAGGAAGAATATCTTATCTCATGAGAAACTGATGCTGATACAGGTGAAACCAAGTTGGTGAAAGCAATTAAGAAAACCAGGGCTGATATTATATAGATACCTAAGACAGGTACAGCTGAAGAGCTGAATTCTCCAATCTAGTAAAGACTGATTTAAGAAATCAGCAAGTGAAACAAAATGAGAAGGAAAGTAATTTCTTGGTTACCTTTCACCTGGTCATTGACCATAAATCAGGAGTGCCCCTATCAAGCAAATATTCCAAACTTCTCAGGAAAGGCAGAGGAAGAGTTCATCCAAAAATGAACAGCTGAGGCATGAAACATTCTTTGTCCCACCCCTAGAACACACATCTCTATGCTCAGAGGCATGGGCTCACACAGAGCCTGTTGCTGCATGGGCACTCCTGCAACAGCCACTGATAAAACTGATTTTTATGCAGTGCGAGTAGAAATGTCCCTAAAACTAATGATCTTTGGCACAGGTGTGGACAGACCAGTCTACCTAACCAATGTGAACCCATTAGGTCAGCACAAGTGCTCTCTGAAATACCTGTTGATTGAAGCCATGTTTCTCTTCTATGACAAATGTATTATATAAACTCCATGGGAGACCAGTCACTGCACTGAAGAGTGTTGCAAGCAGCAGAAATACCAATGACTGAACAATCTGAAAAACAAAACAAAACCACCTTATATTTACTGACCCATACTAACAAATATTCTGGAAGTCAAAAATGGCTTTTAGGTCAGCAATTTAACTGAAACTAGTTAGAAGATGATGCTAGATAAATTCACAGAACTAACTTGTTCATGATGATTAGATTATTGCTCACTATAATAGCTTACTAAGTATTTGGAACACAAATCTGGATACATGCCTCATCCACAGCACAAAGGCAACATAAGCAGTAGCCTCAAACTTCTTACTCTTTTAGTGTGCAGGTAGATCAATTCTAGGATTAGAAAAAAGAAAACACCCAAATAAAGAGCTCCCCAAAACCCATCCCACCACATCATTTGACTCAAGCAGATATCAGACTTTGCTTTTAACATATAAGGTGTTTTAATTCATAAGCTAATTTAAAAGCAAGCTAATTTACTGTTACCAGTTCTCAGAATCAGTCATTGTGTGCACCAGAAAATATCTGTTATTTTTACTATATTATAGGTTAGCTAAATCTCACTTTTAACTAAATACCAATTTAAAAATAAAAATTATTATTGCAGTAGGGACCAAATACTTTCACAGAAATTTAAAGCCTACTTACCTCATATTCTGGTCCAAATCCAGCATGACCAGAGATCTGACCAGACAGTTTCCAGAGAAAAGGAATTCCTCCACAGAGGAGAATCATCTTGAAAACAAAACCACATACCACAGAGGCAGTATGAAACACACTGTCATCTTAGTCTACTAAAATTTCAGCATGGTAAGAACCTCTTAAGGGTGAATAAGACAAGTTTTATAATCAGCTTTTTGCCAGCCCTCTGACCTTAACAGTGATAAAACAAGCCTGGAATATCTAGCAATAGTTAATTTTTACTTTACAGAAGTAGAGAGCAGGTAATTTTTTTTCCTGTGAAATACTAGTGTATTTCCAAGCCTATTTTCTGTAGACTTTGCTGCTATATTGGCTCAGACATAAGGTATATCTTCAGAAGACCTTAAAGCTCGTGTGCCCTGTGGTTGTATAACAACATACATATATCCATATTGCTGCCTCTCGTCTTGAAGAGGAGCCACCCTCCTCTCCTAGAGCAGAGGTTCACCTGCATACCCTGCCCAGAGAAAAGCCCCAGTTTCACTTTCACTACTGGAGCTGCTACAGCCATTTTAAAGAAAGGTTCATGGTCTCCTCCCTGTGCCTGCTCCCAACGTCTCCTGACATACTGGCTGCCAAGGAACAGGCAGTGAACATTTGGGATACACCACCATCAAAGAAATGTCCAAGCTACAGCTACTGAAGCAAGTGCTCACTGCAGCTCACGGCCAGGCCTGGCAGTGTTTCTTATACAGCTCAACTTGTAAATATTTCATGTTTGCTTTCTTAGCCAGTGATGCATCACTATAATTATATAAAAAAATCACTATATAATAAAAATCAGTTTTCAAGTAAGCAGCCTTCCAATACTGATAATACCAGGGGGTTACTTATTTATTTATTTAGAAAAGGCTTGCTCTTACAAGCTAACTGTTAGGGTGCATTTTCAGTGTCAGCAGGAGATGGAAAGGACCAAAGCAAGTGTGGTGGTTTTAAAAGCTCAGCAGAGGAATTAAAGACAGTTAAACTGTCCCCTTTCAGCAGTGGAGAGGAACAAGAAAAAAACCCAACTTGGAGTGATTATATATTAGAGTCACAATTTACTACAGAAAACAGCAGTAAACACAACGCTAAAAAGAAAACTGTACAAAAGAGAGAACTGGTTTAACCAACAAAGACAAGATATTGCCCGGTCCTCCCCAGGGCAAAAACAAGATGGCAGAGGACCTTGGCGCTGGACCTTGTGGGCTGAGAAAACAAAGAACAATGTGAATAAACACAACAGTATCAATTAAAGAGGGCACATAAGAGAGTGCTCCACTCACAATGGTATTTACCACCAAACAAACAATATTGCTTCCTGAAGAGAGAGACCCCGGCGTTGTTTCCACACAAAGGCAAAACGGTGGCTGTCCCTACGCTGCCGGCCAGGAGGCGCCCAGCCCAACAAAGGCAGCACGCCGGAGAGGATCTTGCAGCTCAACCATCTCCCCCCAGCCTGGAAACAACGGAAAACGGACTAAACAAAACCTGGAGAGCTAGTTTTAATAAGGAACTATGCTGACAAGCTGCTCACTCCACGCCACTTGGCAGGCCTGGGGTCCCGCTGCGTCTCTCCATGGGCGGCAGCACCAGCGGCAGCGCGGTCTCGGGCACGCTCCGTCTCTCCGGTGGCAGCGCAGTCCGGGGCGGCTCCCACCTGCGGTGGAGCGGCTCCCTCTATCCAAGGTGGCAGTGCGGGTATTGCAGGAACCCTGGCCCTGCACCCTCTCCTCTCACCAGCCCCAGGCCAAGAGAACCACCTTCCACTTCATCTTTCCTGATGAAAACCATCCCCTCTTCCAACTTGACATGGTGGTATTGAATACTCAACACTGTAGCTCTGCTCGCCTTGTTTTGTAACCGTACGAGCAAGTTTGTTCCTCCTCTACAGACTACCTGTAATTTTTAGACCTGACAATCCCAGAAGTATCACCCTGAACAAAGATGGCTATTAGCATATTGTTGATACTAATTAGTTAAAAAGAAACCCAAATAATTAATGGCCAAAATAAAGCATTTTAGTAATTCTAACACAGCATCTCCCCTTCAATTAACTTGCTGGGTTAATGAATCATACTTCAACCTATTAAAGGCAAAAGCTTGCAAAACTGGCAGTTTCATCAACTTTGGCCACAACAGCCTCTTTCGAGTTCAGGCAGTTCCCACACCCAATAAAGCATGTATTTTATGCTCAAAAAAAGTAACAAACCCAGACAGTGAAGACCACCTCACTTCAGATGGAATCTGATTAACGCAGGACAGATTCTGAGAAAGACACATCTCAGCATCACAGACAGGAGCAGTAACTCACCATCACAGACATGTAGAGAAGAAGCTGTACGTACCCTACACATGAGGGCTATCCACTTCGTAGAATATAATCATAGAAACTTTTGGATTGGAAAATCACTCTAAGATCACTGAGTCCAACCCAGCACTGCCAAGCCCACCACTAACCTGTGTCCCATTCACATATCTTTTAAATCCCTCCAGGACTCCATCTCTGACCTGGGCAGACTGAAGAAATTTCTCATTCCAGATAAACCTCCCCTGGAGAAGGGTTTAATTGAGACCGTTTCCTCTTATTCTCTGTTCCAGTGCTTGGCCACCCTTTCAGTTAAGAAATACAATATCCAATCTAAACCTACTCTGTCACAGCTTGAGGCCATTTCCTCTGGTGCAGTTGCTTGTCACCTGGGAGAAGAAGAGACCGACCCGCTACATGCCAGAATACCCTTGGTTTTCTTGGCCACCTGGGCACATGCCAGCTCATGTTCATGAGCTGACCAGCATCCCCAGGTCCTTAGCTGCTGGGCCACTTTCCAGCCACTCTGCCCCCAGTATGGCGCATTGCCTGGGGCTGTTGTGACCCAAGGGCAGGATGTGTAAACAGACTGCTCCAAAACTCGTTTATTCAGGCCAGTACTCAAATAATTAGCTTGAAGCTTTAACTCACATATTCCATGGTTTTTCAGTTGGCTTTTGTACATCAGCATCACTGCAACACAATCAATTCATTAATGGTGGCAGCAGTTTGAGACATACCTATTTTCTAGTTGTCTATCACCATCATAGCTGAAACAGTGGAACAACATACCAATGAAGATGCCAGTTGACTTAGTAACTGACTTGGGCTGCTGCTTAGAAACCAACAGCATAGTCTGGATTCTGTGGTTCAGGTGTGGAAGACAGCTCGATGCACTAATTTCCTTAATAAATCAATCAGCTGCCAAAATCATTGTGGATCTGTTATTACAGAAACAGCGATGGAACAGAAAGAAAATGTCACAAAAGAAAGCAAAAGCTATGCTTTTCCTACACAGACAAGCACAATCACCCAATAGTTTGGGTAAGAAAGATCACAGAACAGTTTGGGTGGGAAGGGACCTTAACGATCATCTTGTTCCAATCCCCCTGCCACAGGTAGGGACACTTTCCACTAGACCAGGCTGTCCCAAGCCACATCCAACTTGATCTTGAACACTTCCAGGGATAAGGCAGCCACAGCTTCTCTGGGTAGTCTGTGCCAGGGCCTCACCACCTTCACAGGAAAGAATTTCTTCCCAATAAGCTTAATCCTGTCCTCTGTCCTTGTGATGCCATGACTCCTTGTCCTGTCACTCCAGGCTCTTGTTCAAAGACCCTCTCCAGCTCTCTTGGAACCCCTTTAGGTACTGGAAGGGACTCTAAGGCCTCCCCATGATGTCCAGGTGTTAGAAAGATAAATTACTTGTTTGTAGAATTGCCTTGTTCAAGTCTAGGGCTTGACATGCTTTAATGATCTCAGCCCCAAGGAAAAGTTACCAAAGCCTGGGCAGAAAGATGTACACAGGAGAGAATGCTGAATTTCTGAACCACAAGGACATTCGGCAGAACCCCCAAGTTAAGGAAGAAACCAAGAAAGCCAATTCAGCAACTGTGCTGAAATCAGCTCTGACTGGGTAACAGGTAATTCCAGCAGGGGCAGATCACAACCACTGACTCATGGACCACCGACCCAAGAAACCCAACTCACAAGAGAAAGACTGAGAATCAGCATGAGAAGCGAAAGAACGATTTAACCAACAGAAGGCAGAATACTAATTAATAAAAGAACTATGTAAATTTTAGTCAATGAACCACAATTTTGTTTGCTAATATTTATAAATGGTGTAAAGTTTTGATGATTGAGGAGACAGCCTTTTGTGGGCTACCACCAGCTCCCAACAACCCCAACTATCTTAGCCTGTCTTTGAAGGTGAGGTGCTCTAGCCCTCTGACCATTTCTGTGGCCTCTACTCTGACAGGTCCATGTCTTTCATGTCCAGGAGACCCCAGAGCTGAAGGCAGCACTGCAAGTGGGGTCTCACCTTAGTGAAGCAGAGGGGCAGATTCACCTTGCTGCCCATGCTGCTGGGGATCAGCCCAGCACACGGTTGGCTCTCTGGGCTGCAATCACATATTGCCAGCTCATGTCCAATTTTTCATCTACCAGGACCCTGAAGTCCCTCTCTACAGGGCTGCTCTCAATCTACTCAACCCCTAGCCTGTGCTGGTGCTGTGGATTGAACTGAGACAGGTGCAGCACTTTGCACCTGGCCTTGTTGAACTCAGTGAGATTTACACAAGCCCATTCCTTCAGCCTATCAAGGTCACCCTGGACAGCATCCATCCCTCCTGCCCATCAGCTGCCCCACTGAGTCTGGTGTCAGCTGCAAACCTGCCAAGAGTATGCTCAGTCCCACTAAAGGTAGTAAACAGCATGCACCCAGATGTGGACCCTTGAGAGCCACCGCTGCTTTCCACTTGGAAACTGAGCCATTTGCTTTATCTCTTTGTATACAGCTATCCAGCCAGTTCTTTATTCATCTAACAGTCCATCTGGCAAACTCATGCCTCTCTTATTTAGTAGCTACAATGTTTTGGGCAATCGTAACAACAGTAGACCCAGATGAAGATAAGCACAGACTGCTGATTCAAGTCTTTGAATAGCAAGGTACTAAATTCAGTGGCAAAAAATGCTCATTCCAATCATGTATATTTTCTTTAGAAACAACAAAGGAACCTGCTTTGGCTAAAGTTCTTGAAATCAAGAAAAAGCTTCAAAACCTTTTGACTCATTGCACTTGCTAGGTGGTTCCAGCTCACCTTACCCACCAACCCACTGCCAGAGAGCAGCTTTGATTTCCAAATGAAATACTGCCTCTAAAGTCAGTCAGAAACATAAAAGTTTTTCAAACTCATAGGAAAATTGTCTCGCGTTCTACTGAGCATACCGAAAATCCCAACAAGAAGAATGTAACAGATTGCACTGACAAAACATCCTTCTTACAAGTTCACACAACAGGAAATGAAGTACAGATCAAGCAGCACAAAGGAGATCAGGAAATGTGAAAATTAAGAGGTACCACAAATCTCTGAGTACTGGGTTTGCGTCATTGTTCTACATGACTGACTCTATTTTGCATCATTGTTACATGACTGACTCTATTTTACAATCCTATTTTCATTATCTTTTATAACTGACATCTATGCTTGCTTAGGTTCACCATGAAGTAGGATCATATTTCAGTTCTACTTTGCAATGCCAGGCACTTCAGGATTCCTTTTTGTGATACTGATGAGCAATGCATTTCAGTAGTGAGTTAGAAGAGGTTTCTCTTGTCCTAAGACTGTAAATCACACACATAAATATTTTGTTCTAACTTAATGGTTCTGTTTTTTCAAATATGTGAACATTATTTGCCCAGTGTAATTCTTCTTATACTTCAGAAGTATCCATTGGTACACTCTCTGTTCTCACAGGCTGCTCTTTTTACTTTCTACTTAAATTTTATCTAAAAATGAAAGTAGTTGCATTCCTCCAAACACAGGGAAAGGTCTGTATTTCAACAATTTAAAATAACTCTCATGCTGCTTAATTATTTTGCAATGAAAACTGTAATAGAATAGAATTAAAATGTAAGGTAACACTGTAGTTGTGCAGTATGACTCAGCACTGCAGAAAGAAATTACATACTTTCCGCATATTTACTTCTTTTTGTGTAAGAAATACAGCCACAAACAAAACCAGACTATAAATGTCAGTGTTCGCCATAAGACACCAGAATGCCAATGGTGTAGCTGCATGGGATCACTAAGAACCACAGTATTTCACGGTCTGAGTACATGAAAAATATAATATGAAAGGTACTTACAGTGCCCTCAACCTCTGAATAGAGGCCTGACCAAAAGCTGAAAGTACTTTTGTCCAGCTGATAGAGACGAGATTTTTCAAATGTTTCTGAGTCCATGATCTGTCCCAGCTCCTGTGGTACATGTGTTGTTGTTCTGTACACTCGCCTCTGAAAAATTGAAGACAAAACTTAAAGTCTACATCTAATATTTTAAAGGAGATAAATAAGATTTTAAAGTAACACATAAAATGATCCCATAGGCCACCACAGAAAGTTAAAAAACAAACAAACAAAACAAACCCCCAACACACAAAGGAACAAATATTCCTAAATTCCCGTTCTCTATCAAGTTCTAAATATAAAACTGAAGTATAATTATTATGTTGTAACCAGGAACTGAATTGCTGGTTTAATAACTTATTTAGAATAGTTCAAATACAGATCACACAAACTGATTTTTCCACAGGATGTGACTTACTGCACCATAGTTAACGACTAAGCTGATTTTGAAACCAAACACCAGATCCTCCCGTGTGAGCCATGTGACTTCACCAGAATACAGAGCTACGGAGGTGCTGCACAAACGAGGTGCTATTTCATTTTCAGTAAAGAACTTGCCACTTGAAAAATTGTAAAGACTGAAAGTCTTTTCTCTCTGCTGTCTTGTTTCAGTATACTTACCTGTTCTTTAAGGAAAATCTCCTACCCTTTGTCACTTCAAAACACATTCTCCCCTGTCCGGGGCACCAGGCTGCAGTGCCCCCGATCCGAGGGCTCACAGGAGCTGGCAGCACCTCTCCCTGACCTCCGCGGTGCTTCCCACCCGGCTGCGCCTGGCAGGGACGGGTGCGCGCGGATGCTCCGCGTTCCTGGGGCTGGAAACACCCCGGTGTCTGGCTGCTGCTAAACCTGCCAGGTGGGCAGGCTGGGGGTGGAGATGCGGCTGGTAGGAGACAGCCGGGACCTGACCGAAGGGACACTCCGTCCTCTATGTTGTATTTATTCTGCAATAAATAGAGAGGGCTGGGATGTGCCTTCCAGAGCGGCTATCACTCGGAGGCTGCCCAGACATCGCCCGCTCGGGGAGGCGGTGAGCGACGGCCTTTGCAGCTCTTGCGGCGTTCCCCTCCTCTTTCCTTCACCTGTTAAAACTGTCATTATTTCAACTCATGCATTTCCTCATTTTTGCTCATACCGCTCTCTCTTAGCTGTTCCGGGGAGGAGGACCGAGCTGCTGGGGTGCTGACTCGCCGGTGACCCTACCGCACTCGCCCAACTCGCCGCTGTGAGTGTTCCCACCAGCCGCTACAGCGCGCTGAGGCCTCGCCCCGGGACAGGGCCGAGCCCTCCCCAGGCAGGCGACAGGCCCCGCGTCGCTCGGCTCCGGCCCCGGCCCCGGCTCCGGCTCCGGCCCCGGCCACCCTCCACGTGAGGCCGGGCTGGGCCCGGCACAGCCCCGGCCAGCCAGCGACCGTCCCAGCCAGAGCCCCACCGACCTGCCGGTGCGCCAGGAAGGCCTCCCAGAGGTAGACGGCCCACGAGAAGAGCAGGACGGAGCAGAAAATGCGGCGCTCGGCCGGCAGCTCTGCCCACAGGTCGCCGGGCAGCGCCATGGCTGCTCCACGGCCGCTCCCCCCGCCGCACGCTGCGGCGCCGCCTGGCGGCCGGAGGA
>VZRV01009254.1:86264-124098 GCA_013398115.1 Falcunculus frontatus | reverse complement strand
GGCTCCGTGTGGGCGCCGCGGGCTGTGCGGTGGGCTCGGGCTGTGCGGTGGGCTCGGGCTCCGTGTGGGCGCCGCGGGCTGTGCGGTGGGCTCGGGCTGTGCGGTGGGCTCAGGCTCCGTGTGGGCGCCGCGGGCTGTGCGGTGGGCTCGGGCTCCGTGTGGGCTCGGGCTCAGCGGTGGGCTCGGGCTCAGCTCTGCCCCCATGACTCAGCTTGGCTCAGACTTGGCTCTGCCCAGCACGGCTTGGGCTTGGTTCGGCCACCTCAGGCAGGCGCCCGCAGGGCTGGGTCGAAGCGTGTGGGGGGCAGCATGGCGAGGATTTGGGCAGATGTTTAAATTACTTTTCTTCAGTATAAGTTACTCAGACTGTGCACAATAATGCATATAAAGCCTCGCTAGTACTTGTCCGAAACCTTTTACAGAAACACTAAGAGAAGTACAAAAATTAGCACCGGCTATTCTAGTACTTGCTGATTTATTTAAAGCCGAAACGCCCACTTCAGACTTGGTCTCTGTAATGCTGCGTGAAGACAGCACGGTGCTGCTGAAATCCAGAGCTCGCCCAGCAGCACTGGGACAAGCGTGCTATGCAGAGCACAGGGACTATGTAATCTGACAAAGATGCAGCAAGAGGGGTGTTAACGTTTAGCTACTTCTAGATATGGCATTTTAGTATCATCTAATTTCTACCAGTCTAAAGTATAACAGAACATGTCTGTGGATTTTTTAGTCATTAACTTTTAATAAAATAATGCCAACCTAATTTTCTCATTATCTATCTGTTACCTTTTTTTAACTCTTTAGAAGAATGACCTGTCAAATATATTGAAGCCTAGCGTTTTCTGTAACCTGATATATCCCTCCAGAAGAGCAGGGTAGATGAGGAAGCACTGCTCCCGGTGAGCCCTGCTACTGGCGGGCCCTTTTCTCTTTTCATAGAGGAAGCTCTAGAAATTCATCCAAGAGGGCCACACGAGAAGCCTCCCTGGCACAGCACTGGATCCTGACTAATCCCTTACCTACCTCCTTCTTTAGAATTGTAAATCTTAAGACATTTTCAAGAAAAGCAACAGCTCTCCTATCCCATCTCACTCCCTCCAAACTCATGTGAGCATAGGGAATACTGCTGTGAGGAGTCGGGAGAGCTGAAGGGCACCAGCTGTAAACTTTAGGGGGGAGACCAGGCTTAGCACCTGACAGGGCCAGGCCAAGGCAAGGTGGTTTCAATTCAGCCTCCTCTGTTTTCTGCCATAACCATGCTCAGATTCTTGACAAGATATGTGAAGTCTTAACTGGAAATTGAATTTCTCTCCATTAATTCACTGCAGCCAAGATTCAGAATTTGCAAAAGTGTAACAAGGCTTTACCAGCATAATAAAATTCGAAGACCTTGCACAAGCAAAGACAACCAGAAAACAACATGCAAGAAAAACCTGTTGGCTCTGCTGAGAGCCCTGCTAGAAAGACAGAAATCAGTCTGGAAGGTCTGTCTTTGTAAAGGTATTTACAGTTTTTTACTACCCATGGGAACACAGCAGGGCACCCCACAGCCTTGGGGAATTTAGGTATGCACAATGAATAAACATGTTTTTGTCCTACAAAATCCACACGCTTGAAGACAACAATTTAAAAAACAGAAGCAACATTCCCTATGAACTGTGTTTTCTGAGGTATCTGCTCTTCACATTAGGAATTCTTTATTTGGAAGTCAATGCAATGGTGTTCCTTTACTGCAGGACAAAATGTTTCTCCCGTATGCTTGAAAGCAAGAAGCTGGAAATGTTACATCATTGCGAGACAAATTCTGGTAGCACTTGCGAGGGAAAACGATGGCCTACCTCATGGGATGAAAACAGAAATAGACAGTAAAAACTCTCAAACCTTTAACCCTTTGTGGCCTCCTTCTCCAATACCCATCTGTGCTAGGCAACTAGATCAGATAAAAAACGCCAAGAAGAAATTGACATAAAGATGTAGATTCACGCTGTACAGTTCTGATGGTGTGACACCTATTACCTCATTGAGACAGTGGTGTGTTTTGTAGATGATGGAGTTCAAAGACTGAAACACACTGTCAGTCTCTGAAATGGGCAAGATAAATTTTTTGTATATATTGGTGTCTTTCAACTGAAGTACCAACACCCTGAGCCCACATTACTAAAAGTCCTGGTAGTGCATGGGGTGCCACATCATCACAGGAAAATGCCTCCAAGCTGCTTTTGTGGAGCCCAAAGTTACTCAACCATTCTCTAAATGCAACTCTTGGATTGAGGAGTGTCGCAGGACTTGTCTCCACACCTGGCAGACAGAAATGGTGTCTGTCTTGTCCTGTGGTATATCCCAGCCTATGGAAATAGCAGTAACTGAACAGCAGGAGCCTACTCAACAGGCTCTGTAATAGCAGAGGTGCAGTGGGTACCAGGGTGCCCAGCACACACTGTGCAGTCTGCACTGTGTGCAGTTTGCAGGCACAGTAACTCATTTGGTAAAAGCAGAATCGCATTTGAGGAAGTGAGTTTCACATGCAACTTGTTTTGTGGGATTAAAGAATTGTCACAGAATTCACGTGTAATATGCAAAACTGTTTATACATCAAATGGCAGGATTAAATTTTTAACAGAAAAACTGAACTCTGAAGCTTAATCCATAGCTAAAGCACAGTAGGATTGTGTAAGGGTAATTTTGCATGATTTTGCAGAGTTCTTTGGTGGCAAGTTTGCAGCAGAGCTTATATGAACAGCATACAGTAAATGCAAACTCACCAAGTCACAGATTTATAATGAAGCAGAAAAGCTTCAGCCATGCCAAGCAGAAACTCTTTTGGTCCTTATTTCCTGGCAACTTATGTGGTCCCAGAATCTTTCCAATAATTAATTCACAAACTCCATGAGGTTGTTCACTGGGAATGGTGTATGAAGTCTAAAGGACTCAGTACAAACCTCTCTAAAAGGTTTTCTTGTGTACATAGGTAAAAAGATCACACTGAACTGTTAGCCCAGATAAACAAATTTCCACCTGTCAGCCTAGTGCCATCTGTCCAATGGAAGCGGAAAGCAAAACCTCTGTGTTTAAAAGCCTTCAGGTTTGCAAACCTACTGTAACTAGTCAAAAACTAGATATATATAAAAAAAACCCTGTGAGTTTACATTATTTATAACATAATAACTTAAATAGTCCATTTACCAAAATCTACATCTACATCATAAAGCAGCACCGTGGGAATAAATTCCATTTTTAATTTTTAAATTTTCTTCTGGTTCCTGGCTGGTGTAAACAAGCAGTACTACCTTTCAAACTTCTTAAGAAAACCAAGTCATACCCAAGTCGCTCAGGACAGCTTCAGGCTCTGGCACAGAGCAGATTTCCCTCCATGTGTGCTCAGGGATGAAGTGGCTACCATCACCAGACATGACACAATTTTCTCAGCAACACATGATTTTGTTACCTCCAAGGAGGACTCTGCCAGCCTCAGGAGTCATCAGAAAGCTGTCTCCTGCCTTTTAAGTTTGCAGATGGTTGCTTTGGTGGAATCTCTCTCTGCTGCTCTCCAGCAGAAAGTCCTTTACTGGTCTCTTACAAGTGAGGTAATGTATCACCACATTCAGTATCAGTCTCGCACATAATCATTGCCATTTTTCTGACTATACTCACCACATTTTAAATTGTAGGAAGCTATCAGTGACATCAAAACTACTTTTTAAAAGATTTCGGTTATTTTTAGGACTACACAAAGCCAAAGTTTGCACACCGCCTGTGTCTCACCACTTCCCTGGTCTGGGGCACACGTACACACATCTTCAATCTCCTTTCATCCTGCATTCTCATCCGATTTCCCTTATTCAAAGCTAAGTATTTACATGTTTGAATTCTTTAATATTGTCATATGTGAAGCTGGTTATCTAGCGGAAATACAGCTGCTTGACCTGAAACTGAAGGCTCCAAACCTCAAGGAATTTACTATTCAGGCTGACCACGAAGGGACAGGTTGCTTTGTGGGATACTCAAACCCCAAGTGGGTAACGGGGTCTCTCTGGCCCAACACTTGAAGCAGCCATCACATGTCTATTAAGTTTGCTGTTAAACTCTTCTCCTGTTTTGAGATCTTCAAGATTCAAGTATGTTAAAACATGACTTGAACTTGACATTAAAAGGTACTTCATTATTTTAGATACACAAATGACTTTGGAACACACTGCAGGGTGTCTGACCCTGTTGCAGTATTTAACCTTTTGACACAACTTACTTCCATTTTTAGAACTTTGTGAGAAGATTAATGCACATTTCTTTCATTACAAGAAGCTTATAGTTTAGAGAGAGGAAATTACATGAAAGGCCAGGCAGTAAACTACACTTCTCTTGCTTGGTGTATGATTTTTAACCTAACTTTTAAGGATGCCCAAATAACTTTCTTTTCCTAAATGTAGTACAGAGATGCCATTTCTGCCTAGTTTTGGTCATACCACAGTTCACTGGACAGTTGATAGCTGCCATCATTCCTACATCCAGCCAATATTCATGTTGTTTTAAACATTTCCCAAAGCTTTTTCCACTTCCTTTCCACTGCTGCTTTTCAGATCACAGTTTAAAAACCCAGAAGCCCCAACAATACCCAAGCCCTCAATCAGTAAGAAGCTGTGATTGCTGCTTGCTCATTAGAATCCCCATGGAGATGGGGAAATACCCCCTTACAGCGGACAGTGATTCCGGGCCTCATGATGCAGCCACGTGTGGCAAGAAACATGACACAGAACAAGAAACAGAGCTTAAAATATTAGCTGACTCTTCTGGTGAATCTTCCAGCTAGGTTTCATTCATTGTCAAAAAAGCTAACAGGGGAACCCTAAACGCATACTGGTACTTTCATGTGACACAACCTGCTTGGAAACCTGGCAACACTCGTCACACACTCAAGCGGTGCCAGTCAGTCTCAGAAAGCACCCTCTGTCTTTAAAGGAACAAGGACTTTCTCATGCATAAGTGCTTTCTGCCTGTACTAATTATAGTTCTTTCAAGTCTGAAAAAAGCACAGAGAATGTTGTAAAATAAAATGTAATACTTTACTTTTCTGTATCTATTTCATCAGTCTGATAAATTATCTACAAATGCATAAAACTTAAGTAACATTGTCCAATGCACTCAGAATGGTCCCAAACTCAATTACAAGTAAAGCACATTAAAGATTTACTGTACAGTAAACAAATGGGTGAAAAACTGTAATTTATTGAAACTCATAACTCAAAAAATATAAGATGCTGTAGTGTACAATATGTTACACAAAGCACCCTGGGGTGCACATTCAAGTCAAGTAATAACTCCATCGCCCCCCAAACCCTGGTACCCCAGTACTTGTTCCATATACAATCATGCACATTTACTCTTCAAGAGGAAGCCCCCAGTATTCTGATGTGTTAAATAGCACCAAAATCAGCATCGTTCATTGAAAAAAATGGGGAGCTAAATTAACTTGGCCATTACTTTTGACAGATATTATACATTCATGGAATAAACAGTCAAAACTAACCTAAAAAGTGTGTACTGTAACAATTACTGTTCTAATTTGAAGTTCTCCCCGTACAGCAGTAGTGGAGGCTATCTGCTCTAAGCAAAGCTACTTATGTACTTCCTACACACAGCTCATCTGCCTTTTTTGTTGGAAATAAATCTATGAGAGGTGCGGAAAACTTGGATCTTTCAAGAACAACTACTGGTCGTAAGTAATGCAGCTGTTTTAATGCAAGGTCTCCACAGTCCGTTAGGGCCTTGTCCAAGATTGCCCTCAGATTTTCTAAAGAAGGGGCAGATGAGGACTCTGACAGCAAGGGCTGGATCTCTGTTAGCTGCCCAGGATTATTCGGGGTTATGATTACATTTTCATCACTTACAAAGCTGTTTACTGGTGTATCCCCTTGACTGTCTCCCTCTTTTTGTAACATTTCATCTACTGGCAACTGCTCAGGAGACTCCCATTCTACTACCTCATCACAATCATCATCATCATCATCATCTTTTCCCTCACTTTCCTGAATAAATTTTAAAAATGAAGACTCAAATCCCATTGGTTTATATGTCTTTAAATCAAATGGTTTGGACACAGGAGGCTTTTGAAATTTGTCTTTTGTAGCACAAAGTACATTTCTTTTTGCATTCTGATTAACTGCACTATGTTGACATCCTTCTGGGTCTTTCTCTCTTGGCAACTCTAATTGTAAACTGGAGAAACAAGAGCTATTCTCTCTTTCACTACTTTCAGAAAAATCTTCAGTTTTAGACATAGTTGTCTCCCTGGTGTTAGGCTCTTCAAAACAGGTGTTCTTTGAACTGTGGTTATATTTTAAAGTGCCTGAATACGCAAAGGCACTGGCATCAAAATTCACACTACTTGGTGGACATTGTTTTTGGTCTTCATCACTCACATCTGGAGGATCACAGACAGGGTTTGCAACAAGGGGCTTGTCACTTTCCTCCACAGGCTCAGAATTAGCTGATTTATCCTCCTTAACTTCTACACCTTTTTTATCCAAGTCTGAAGCTGTGTCAGAGCAAGACTGCTTTTCAATCATGATGCCACATTTAACACAAAGAACAAGTTTCTGAAGGCGCTGCTCAATGTACACGTTGGTCATCTGGTGTGTGCGCTTATAGTGCCTCACTATGCTGCTTTCCAGTTTGACAACAGACAGGCACCCCTGGACCATGCAGGGGTACTGTGTCTGGTTAGACTTTTCTTTGCACATTTGAAGGGCTTCCTCTTTTGTTTTGAAATTCAGCAAATGCTTTTCTCTACTTCTGCTAATTCTTTTAGCTTTTTCTTTTAATTGCTTCCCATTCTGCTTGCTTGTGTTAAAGCTGTCTTTCAAATAATTTTGCTCATTTTTATCTTTATCTTCATTATCTTCCTCTTCTTTCTGATTTCCAAAGAGACTATTGTAATATTCACTGTGTTTGAAATATACGTGTTGAGAATAGTGACTGTAATTTGTGAAAATTCGATTGCAGCCATTAAGGTCACAATGGATTTCAAAATCTTTGTTGAATTTTTCTTCATTGGCATGTTCTTCTATTAGATGCTGTTTAAGCTTATTAAATGTATAAAATACAGCAGGGCAGTGGGCTTGGTTGCAAGTGAATCTGGCAGACTCAGCTTCAGAAAGCAGTTTTTGATCCTCTAAGATTTCATTGTGGAAGTCACTACAATGCTTAGCAAGAGCTTTAGAACACAGAAAACGCTTACCACACTCTTTGTGTTTGCATGCAAATATTTTTTTACATTTGACAAGTTCCCTTTTTGTTCTTGCTTTGTCTTTTTCTAAACAGAGCTGCTCCTTATTATACTGGTGAACAGTTCTGTAATGGCGAATCAAACCTTTCTGGTTTGTGAATGCTGAGTTGCAGCTTTTATGTATACAATGAAATGGTTTGTGGTACTTATGCAATATGTAACATAAGTTTCCTTTAGCAACTGTTCTTTTGCTTCCTCTTCCCTGTCTTGCCTCCAGTTCTTCCCTATGACTGTCCAGAGAAGTCATGTTAGATGTTTTTCTTGTAATGTCACTGTCTGTCTCTTCATTGGACTCCAAATCAGTCTCAGAACAGCAGTCATCCTTTTTTGGGTGACACAGCTGTTCAGAGTCCGAATGCCCAGGGAACCCAACGCTGTTCACACAGGCAGGCACTGGAGCAGTGCTATTCTTATGCATGTCCTCTGTACATAAACCTACATGATCAAATTTTTCACTAGGACACACTTTGTGAGCCACCCTCTCACAGCCGATTTGATGTTTGTTTCTATAGTGAATTCGAAGATGTGTTTTTCTTGTAAACGATCTTTGGCAAATATGACACTTAAATGGTGAATACCGATGCTGGAACATATTTAGCTGAAGAACCATTTCCTTTGAATAGTTATGCTTTTTAACATAATGCATTAAGAGAGCTTCTCTAGTCACAAACTCACATGTACATCCTTGACATTCACAGAAAAATGGTTTAGCTGCCAGTTGAGTAAGGTACTGGCTGGGTAAATTATCTTGTTGCTCTTGAAGCTGAAATCTTGAGGTAGTTTCATCAACTGTCTCAGGGCACTTGGCATCCCTAGATGAAAAGCCCAGAAAAGGTTTCTGTCTTGAAGAATTATGAATGTTAACATTTTTTAAGCTTAGATGTTTCAGGCCTAACATTAGCTCCACCATGTTATCTTCAATATTTGGTTCTCTAGAACTGTCATAAAAAGATGTTTCTGGAGAAGAAGGACAGGTTTCCTCCCTCAGGCCACTGCTTCCTTTAGCATCTCCAGCACAACACACGCTTTCTGGAGAGTCAGCATTTGTATCGGAATTATGACCTAACTCTGTACTCATGTCTGTAAGGGATTTACTGTCCTGAGCATCACTCAACAGATCAAGAAAGTATTTAGTTTTCATTTCCATATTTCTTTTACCTTTAAAGTGGTATGGATGGGCCCTTCGAAGGTGTTTTTGCATACTTCTGGAATTTTTGTGGGTCATACAGCAGCCTTCAAAACCACAGGAAAGGTTTTTTTCATCAAAGCAAACTGCCACATTGGAACACTGTTGTTTCACATCTGCTGGATGGAAGACTCCTTCCTGGGACACAACAAAACCGGGAACTGACTGGTTGTGAGCCACTGTTCCAAGCAGCCGAGGAGATGTCTGACCTTGGCTTATTGCAGCATCTGCCCTGTGCTCCCCACAATGCAGGCTGCAATTACTTTCACTGTTTAGATCTTCACTGTCTGAGAGAGATTCTTCCTTCATCTGTGGAATTTCCTGAGAGCTTGAGGGATCCAAGTTATCATTCAGATTGGAATTTTCAGATTGTTCAAGCAGCTGAGACTCTGGAAGGTAACTGGGTTTGTCTTCTGAAACTGACCCTTCAAGGTTCAGTGTTTGCTTCCCTTCCCCATTTGACACTCGGATATCATGTGCTGCAAGGTGATTCTGAAATTCAGTTTTTGAGTAATAAAACTTTTTGCAACCAAAGTAGTTGCAGGTGTATGATGCATCTCTGAAGTGTTGTGCCTCGTGATGGTAAAGCTGCCCTAAGTCACTGAAAACAATATTACAGCCATTTAGCTCACACTTATACCGAAGATCATCGTGTGTTTGTTTGTGATTGAGAAGCTCATTAACTGACCCAAACCTAGCGTAACAATCCATAGACACACACATGTAAGGCTGAGGCCCGCAGTGCACACGCTCATGCTCCCGCAAGTGGAAGGACGTCATGAAGTGCCGGCGGCAGAAAGCACACTTCTCCCTCCTGTTTTTCATATCCAAGTAGTGTTTTGCATTCTCATCATTGTTTTGATGTTCAGCTTTCAGATGTACACTTAAGTACTTAAACTGTTTAAATACTCTAGAACAATCTGTCCCAGGACATGGGTAGATGTCTCTATCTTGCAGCTGGCAATTTTCCAGTTGGCTGAATGTGACATATTCCTCTGTGTCATCATCAAAACTTTCAGGGAGCTGTGGCTGGTGCGACCTTTCTGGAAATACTGGGGGCGGGCTGCTGGAAGCTGTTGCTTTTTGTGGTGATCTCTCTTTTTTCAGAATTATTTTCTTTTTAGGTCTGTGTGTTCTACTAGGTGGCATTTTAACATGTTCCATTACATGGGGTACAAAAAATTCCTTTCTCTTGAACTTTTTTGTGCAAACAGGACATGTATAAATACCATCTTCCATGTGCATCTTAGAATGATGCAGTATTCTGGCCTCTATACACTCCCTTTTGCAGAGCACACAAAAAAACTTGTACTGAAGCCATCTCTGGTATCTTTCTGAAGAACCAATTGGTTTTTTTACTCTTGCTTTTTCCTTAGGGTGGTTCATTGTGTCTTTCCCATCATAATATTTGTGTTCTTTTGTCTCATCATAGTCACTAAAGAAAGTTTCTAACATGTCAGTTTCATTGAGTGACATATGACAACCTGCATCATCCTCGGAATCAGAAGCTACCTTCCCTAATAGTTTAAGACAGTGCCGCTTTAAAGTCTTCCAGTCCCAAAATTCAGGATCAAATGGCCAATATGCTTTCAAAGCTAACAACAGTTCACAGCGGAGTGAATTTGGAACCAGTGCATTTTCTTCATCAAACTTTTGGTCTGGTTGCATATAGAGCTCTTCCAACGCATTAAATCCATTCAAAGTTGGCTCAAGCAAGAATTCTGTGAGCTGACAGGCTCTTCTAACTTCAAGGTCTTCTGGTAAAAGGCATGCAATTGTTTTACACACTGATGTCTTCATTTCATCACTTCCATTGGACCTGATCTGAAGAGCTCTCACACATAACAAAACAGACACGGCAAGTCCCGCTTCCTCTGCCTGTTTGCAGAAAACAGAAAAACAAAAACAACAGTCACAAAACAAATGTTACTTTTCTCTGACAAATACATTATTTCTAGAACAAAAGCATGCAATGAGAGCATCCAGCAGACTACACCTCATTCCAAATGTATTCAGGTTCCTGAGCATTAAGTGCCTGAGTCACAGAGCACCCTCTAGGGAACTGTAGTTTATCTTACATGAGGAACCTCTTCTGCTTTTCATGTGATGGGAACCACTGCACACTTAGTGCACTCTGGAGGAGTCATGCAAACTAGTTCAGGCAGGAGATGTTGCAAAACACTTTTCTAACTCCTCTCTCTCTTAACTGAGTGACTCTCAGCCATAACTAAGCCAGATTTCTAAAAGAGAATGGTGTAAATCTTCCATGTGCATTCTTCCTGCAGAATCCACAAGGGATATTAATTCAGAATATGAAGTACTGTGTAATAAGGAAATTTATGTAAATTCACACTTTGAAACAAAGTAATGTTCAGCAGCATAAGCAGTACCATAGCAGAAATGATTCCTGATGAACATAACTATCATTTCACTTCCAAACACTTTCTGCAAAGTCTGTGCAACTCTGAGGTGCTGCTCAGGAGCATTGGGAAGATGCCTACATTAATCACATGCTAATTTTAAAAAGGGTATATTCCAAATTCTACATGGACAAAATTGAAGGCTACCTTGTTCCAAAAGCATATTTTTCAGCATAAAGAATCTAAATGCATGAAGTAACTATTTAGCCATTATTAGTAAAGATAAGTAACAGTGAAGATACTTATCAATAACTTAAAAAGCTGACATGTGGCTACCACAACTACACCTGCACCAGCCCAGACTGTAACGATCCAAAACAACTATGAACAAGTTAACAGAATTAGCAAGCTTTTGTACTCAGCATTCACGGCAAACCAGATATCATACCATGTTTCTTTAATTCATTAAATGTTAGAACATATTTCTCCAAAAGAAATTTTAGTATGGTTTATCAGGAAACACAGAAAAACCTGGTATATAGTTACCAATGCATTATGATTTACTGATAAAGTACACATTCATGCATGTCTTAAAATTAGAAATGGGCCAACTCTAGAGAAACTAGGACCAAACACGTCTCTCTGCAGTCCTCGGCGGAATAGAGTTCTGGACTCTGTGATCTGTCAAGAGGACAACCATGCAATCCTTCTGATCCTACTCTGACTCTAAACCGGGGCTCTGGCACCTGCCCTGCTCTTGTCAAATCACACCTGGCAACCCACTTGGGTCAGAGTATTAACTCCAGCCAGTGAAAGAGACTCCCAGGCAAAAAAAAAGGGAGAGAAATGTAACTGAAAAAAGGAATCTTGTATATTTTATCCATAATCTATCTTAACTCTGAATAAACTCATGATCATGTCAGAATGCAAAGGGATAACCAAACTGGAGAGGGTACTGTTAATTGGAACAGTCATAAAACTGAAGTTCATGTGGCTAATTCTAATCTATGTGTGCAAAACTAGGCTGTTTTTCAGGAAGAAATATTGGAAAACCTATGGGAATGGGGACATTCCTATGGAAAAATCCCCTATCTAATTTAACGCCTATGATCCATGTTGTGCTGCTACTAAAAGTTTAAATCCTGTTACTGTCAGCTGGCTTCTTTTTCCCCCAATAAAGGGTGCCTGATTAATTTTCATTCCTAATTGCCCTCCACAAATTTGCTCTTGTATACCAGAAACAGGAAATTTCTGCACAATCAACTGCAAGAGCCAGCGCAGCCACTGAAGGCAAACAGAGACATCCCACTGAACAGCCAGCCAGGGGAGGCCAAGCTATCCTGCAGTTCTGCTCACAAGGAGCCTGCTGGGATCAGCTAGGGTCTTTCCATTAGTCCTTAAACAGAGATGATGAATATAAAAAATGCTGTCAAACATCTTCAGAATAGAAGGTAGAAATCCAGATGTGACTGTGCCACACGTTTTGAGGAAGAAGTATATTCTTAGAATACAAAAATATGAGACATTCCAGTCAAGTCTCCACCTCTTAGAGATGCTGTGGAAAGTTCTCTTGTGCCCTGCTTCTGAACAAGCAGCAGATTAAAACACAGCTATGCTTTGTTTGCAAAATCCTGTCATTCTGTACTTTCAAAGCAACAAACCTACCCCTCCACATTGACTGAAGGTCACTTCACGGGATCAAGCCGACACAAAACTACAATGGCAGGCACTTTCCAGAGATTTTTTAAGTATGTTATTAGGCACTTAATCAGAAAGTACGAATAATGAAATAAGCTATATTTTTTTCAGTTTAATAGAATTATTATAAAAATAATGAATTCATGTAAACAGCTGTGGCTGGGTCCAAAGACTCAGGACTGTATCTTACTTACTTCAGACTGTATGACTCTTATCAAGAAAAAGAGATGCTGTAGTGTCTTGGCAATGATGCCAAACTGACGACATCTCTCCAAAAAGGAGTCTAAAGAAGGATCTATTCTTCTCTGCAGCTTGCTCCAGAAAAGTGTCAGTTCCCTGCGAAGAGTTGAAAGCAGAATGTAAGAACATTGCAGATACACAATTTGTGCAGTCACAGTGTGTCAGTTCAGAGCTGACACCAAGAAAAATGTGTTATTCAAGGACAGCACACACTTCAGTAAGGTCCTAGATCTCCAAGTGACACTGAAGAGAACTTTTCCTGTGCCCTACTCCAGCACTAGATCAAACCCCAGTGTATCTCCTGATACTTACTGGGGAAAGACACTGGCACTGGGATTCATCTCACTTAATGCACACATCTATAGCTGCACAGACTTCCTTTCTAGACAAGAAAAACAGTCCCACATTTCCAGAGTCTTTACCTCTCACATAGAAATTTAAAACGGGTAAGATGAATCACAACAGAAAGTTGCCACTTCTCTTCCAATAAACAAGGAGCTTAGCTGCTGACACCTGCAGCCAGGTGATGTGGCTGCCATTAAAAGAGCCTCTTACAGAATGACCCTTTGCAAAGCATCATGTAAGGGATCTGTAAGCTGAAGGCTGTCTGCTGTCTCTGTGCTGCTATGGGCTTTTCCACTCATACCATGAGAGCACAAAGCCATTCTATTAAGCAATTTATTATACCCAAGGCAGCACAGCCACTTAAGACTACAACCTGTCACTTGCTGTTGTTCTACCAGCACATGGACTGTCCAAAAGTAGCAGAGCCATAGGATCTGTATCTATTGTATCAATTGAAAAAAACTTCTCTTCCTACTTTGGTAGAGTAAACTTCACCTTTGCTAACATATCCATTGTGTACATCAACTACACACAGAAGCTTCTGACTGCAAGGTCAGTCATAGCCTTGAGAACCAACCATCAAGAAAATACATCCAGGACCAAACACTAGCGAGGTTCTTCCTCTGAATTACTGCAATCCTACTCTCAAATGCTAAGCCTAGGGAAGGGTCCTGTCCTGGATCAGACCAGGCATATAATTTTATTGCACAAAAAGTGGACAATGTTTACTGATAAGTTTTGGGGGGGTTTTGTTTAGAATTTTTTGTCTGCTTTATTTATAGGCCTAGAAGTGTAATTAACAGCCTTTCATAGCCAGGAAGAGACAGCTGAGAAGACAGACAAACAGGCCTATAGAAATTACATAGAAATTACCACACAAGCAGTACAACTCAACATGTTAAAATTTTAAATGCTAAAACAGAACCAGAGACAAGTTAAAAAAAAAAAAAAAAAAGGGAGACAACTCGGAGCATTGGCAGTGTTTCCTACTGCGTTTTAACCCCTAAAAACCGAAAAAATGTAAAATTTAATTGAACATCAGGATGATTGACATGGAAGAACTGTATGAAGGGAAGCTTAGACAAGGAGAGCACAGAATACATCACAGAATATGCTGAGTTGGAAGGGATCCACAAGGATCATCGAGTCCAACTCCTGGCCCTGCACAGGACCATCCCCAAGAGTCACACCATGTGGCTGAGAGTGTCATCCAAACACTTGAATTCTGTCAAGCTTAGTGCTGTAACCACTGCCCAGAGTAGCCTGTTCCAGTGCTCAACCACCCTCTGGATGAAGAACCCTTTTATAATATCTAATCTAAACCTCCTCTGACACAACCTTACGCCATTCCCTTGGCTCCTGAAACTGGTCACCATAGAGAAGAGATCAGTGCCTGCCCCTCCTCCTTCCCTCACAAGGAACCTGTATATTGCAAGTATTTAAAAAAAATTAATTCAGCATTACCACAACAAAAGAAATTTCAAATACAGTTTATCATTCATTTTGTATGTCTATTTAGTACATTTATGTAGTTGGGAGCCGGGAGAACAGCAAGAAAAAGGCTTCACTCTGGATAACCTCTTATTCCCAAGACTTTTTGGCAGAGCAGTAAGTTTTCAGTACTCGTCCCGTTCTCTCTTATACCACCTTTCCTGCAAAGCTAAAGTATGTTGCTGGAAGGGATCCTTAAGGATGGTGATGTAGAAGTGCTCCTCAGATAATCTTCACACATGAAGAAAAGCAAAAAAGGACAACTCCAAGTATTCGAGCAATTTTCCATTTCAAAATTGACGTGAGGCAGTGCTGAGAACAGAAGTATCTCCAGACAGACAGGTTTTTAGTAATACTTAGAAGTATAAAAAAAAAAGTTAAAACTTACTAACATATCAGACCAGAGAGAATTTTTTGAAGTTGTGCTTAGCTCCAGTTCACACTTAAGGCTGCTTGTGCTAATGGTAAACATAGATTATTTTATGGACTGATGAATTGCCTGGCTCCCTGGACACTGCAGCCATCAGCTTGCTCAGAACCACTGCCCAGAGCAGCACTACTTCTGTGACAAAGCTCCAAACTGAGAAGGTCTCTTCAGTCTTAAAAGCAGTATTACATAATATTTTATGAATCTCAGCAAGAACCAGTGTAAAATTTTCCAATTTTGGTGAGGAATAACATATACAAACCTAAGTTTGGTTTCACCTTCAGCTGTGACACCAAGAGCTCAAACTCACACACCTTTACTGATCTCCTGGAGGTACCTACTTCAGGCTCCAGGATGAGCTGAGCTAAGCTAAGCTATTGAAACAGCTTAACCTCTCCAAATATGCAAGAATCACAGTCAGAAGTTTGTGCCAGGCTGGGGAGTTACCACTGCACCATCAGGGAGATGCTGGAGCACAGAAGACAGGAGCGAAGGGAAGGAGATTTTCCCTTCCTAAATTAAGAGTGTTGCTACAGATGTTTAACACCTTCTAGAAGCCCGAGTGTTGCACCTTCCCTGGAACTTGTCTGACCACCGGGTAATCAGCACTAATCTGCAGAAAGCTATCTAGTTTTGGCCAGATAAGATAATGTTCTTACTACAGGTTAGAAGGGGGAGTCAGGACAACAAATAAGGCACCACAACAGGGCAAGAATGGACCTTCTGCTTTCCAGCAGTAGCAAACTGTCAGGATTGGCTTAAGTATGAGTATGGTACCAAAGCTTCAGCTTTATCACTATGCAATCCACAATGAGAGAGTGCCAAACACATTTATCCTTTTCACTTGCAGTTCACAGCTGTCCAACAGGTCTTTTCCTTTGTTTAAACCAGAATACTTTGAATTTGCATAATTTATACTGGTTCTCTCTGACACTCCATAAAGCAAGATATCATACCATGTTTCTTTAATTCATTAAATGTTAGAACATATTTCTCTTCAGAACAAAGGGAATGGGAGAACTGGCTGGCAGCCAGCAGGACTGCCCTGGCCAGCAGCATCTGTGACAGGCCAGCCAGGAGCTAGCAGAGATTCTTTCATCAACATACTAAAAATCAAGAGGGACATGACTGCAGGAAACCATTAATTTAAGGATCCTCCAGATGAGCCGAACATTTCCAAGTACACAGAAATGCTAGGGCTTGCCTGTTGATTCTAATCCATAACAGCACAAAGGGAAGCTGACCTGCAAATGACTCTGTACCAGACAGTCTTGGCTCTTCTTACTCTCTGCTCTCCTCTCAAAGATCTTAGGCAAATGTTTTAGGCACCTCTCAGTTCTGGTCTCTCAAATTACATAATACACCAGAAGTACACTATGAAAGGTGATTACAGCTTAAATCATCTATTGACTTGAAACACCATTATGCAGGTTAATGATTAAATACAAAAAAGTTACATTTTCTTATAGCAACCAAAATCCAAAAGGTGTTAATGACTTTGCTAGAAAAATTTTAAGTAGAATCCAAATCAGCAGATCAAGCAGAATAAAATAACCGTTCAAGTTGTCCTGGGTAACCCCCCCCAAAAGGTGTATTGCATTCAATATCTGTGCTACACCAATCTGCCCCAAATTGTTACTCTCTCTTTAAGACCTGGCATCCGGAAATGGAACCGCAGAGGTCAGGGGTGCCAGGTCCTTTTAAAGTTGGGGTCGCTCTCGCAGAAGCTCTTTCCTTTTTGTTCTTGTGGGGAAGCTGGGACAGCACAAGGCAGAAGCCTTCTTTTATTTCTCTCTGGGCTCTGGAGGGGGTTGCTTCAGGTAGGTCTCTGAGTAGCAACAGTAGCAACCCAAGAAGTTGCATTTTGCAATCCAAATCTGTTTCAGGGTGAATTCCATAAATACCCATCCCCAGTGCAGAGCCACAGCCAGTCAGGGCTGGGCCACCATTCTTTGGTGCTTGGTGAGTCTGTTTTCTTCACCAGCCACCTACTTATTGGGGCAGCGACCCAAGACAGCAGCGATGACACCAGTGGACTCCAGCGGGTGGCAGGAGGAGGCAGCGAGGGGCAGAACTGACCTCACACACACACACACCGCCGTGATGGCCAAAAAGAAGCCGTGGAAGCCAACACTGCACAGCCAGAGCTTCCCAGGCAAAATCAGCAATTCCCATCTGCCATCAGAACTGCTTCATAAACTCCTACCTTCCCAGTTTTTTGTTCCAGGGGGAAGGTTGAGCCGAGCAGGGCTTGTCTGCTATCTTTGCCCTTTTCTCTCCACACAAGGTCATCTGCGGAAGGTGCCCTCTCGAGGGAGGGGTTTCTCTGCCATTTTGTTTCTCTTTTGTTCCCTGGCAGGCTGGGATTCAGCAACTTTGTATCTAGTGATTATTAGTGTTATTTTGTTATCTACTGTTATTTTGTATTTGTTGATTTTTTTTTTTTTTTTTAGTAAACTGTTATTATTTCACTTTTATCTACTTGCATTCATCTTTCCTTACTGGTGAAAAAGGAAGTGGTTAAAACTAAAAGGGCAGGTAATTAATTTTGGAGTGTCCACCCTTTAAATTGTCTTAAACGAAGATAGAAGTGAATTAAGCAATTTCTGCCCCTTTAAAACCAGCAGCTGGTCACAGAAAGAAGAATGTCTTATGTATTCAATTTAACTCATTATTTTAAGTATATATTTATGCTGTATTTAAGCCTATATAATGGCTTGCAAGCACCTGCTAGCATGTCATTCCTCTACATTAGCTTTAGCTGCAGGATGATACTGATCCATACTGCAGTGAGTCCATCTTCACGTTTCCTGTCCCTTCCAGCCTGCTCTGGCATTTGTGATGCTTTCGATGGAGCTTAGTTTACCAATGCGGAGGATATTACCTTATCTTTTTCCCAGAGTACTGCTCAAAATCAGCCCTACAATGATTTCAGTGAGTGCCATAGTTTGTATGGAGCAGAGCTCCCCATTTTCGTTATCCATAATGCACGCCCACTACATCTGAAACATGAAATATCATGGAATATCGATCAAGCTGGCTGATCTGACAAAAGCAGTCCTCCAAATTAGAAGTTTTATGTCATGTCAGCCACCTGAATTCATCGACTTTGTGGCTAAATATTTGCTCGATCCACATTTGTCCCCAGGAACACAAGTGGAGGTCAGTGAAAAGGCCCCTCCATTGAACATTGCACCAACAGCAAGGCATCCTGATTTTCAAGCAACTGTACTTTTTAAATAGACTTATACAGTCTCAGAGTGAGAAAGCAGTCTGATGGTCAAGAAGTATTACACCAGTTTCACAATACAGGAGTCCATCAGAAGGTGAACTTCTTCCATCTGTGCTCCAGCATCCTGGAAGCTTTGCTCTTCAGTGGATCCAGATGGCACTGACTGTGTCCAATGTTGTACAAGGACTGCTAGGTACAGTACTAGAACTTCAATTTATACATCTATACAATGTCAGCGTTACAATTAGACAGAAGACTTCACTCTCCCATCTTGTCCCCAGGGAAGGTAGCTGGAACTTGAGAAGTCTGTCAGGAGGGCAGCAGAGGGGACAACTGTGCTATGCATGGACAGGGCAGCACAGTTTGGCCCAGCACCTTTCCTCAGAACAACTGAAAACAACGTAGACACAATGATGTGACACAAACCTGCTAACCTTCTGTAAGTAGGGACATATTTATGTTGCTGGACTGCGCTACCATTTTTATCTTCAAGCCTTCACTGCCTGCCACCTAGGCTGGCCAAGTTTAAAGCTGATGTGCAAGTTGCATGTTACAGTTGCACCATGTTTTGTGTAGCATTAGCCTCAGATAGGCTTCACCTGGGAATCAGACTGACATGGAGATGCGAAATCTACATGTCTGAGTTAGAGATACAGGACCTGAAAATTGCGTTCCAATGTTAAAGAGTTTCAGTTCAGACTTCATACAGCAAGCAAAAAAATCTACCCACATTTGTTGTCACAAAAAAGAAATGTAATTCTGTAACAGTAGATGCTACATCCTCAAGCCTGTTCTCCAGTCCCAACAGCCTGACAACACAAAGTCCGACCCTCTTTGTTTGCACCCCAGGGATACAGCTCTTAGAACGGAGCATGTCTTCTAGGACAAAAGCAAGTAATATAACTTACCCTAAAGAATGTTAGTTGTTGTTTGTTTCTCTCTTTGAAAAGAGAACATGGGGTGACTCTAGCCTTGTATCTCTTTGGACATAATTCTACTCTAATCCCTAATGATAAAATTCTATAGTGAAAAACATCCTCTAGAACTTCAAGTGTGGTGAACTCCCCCCTCCTGAGTCTTCATTTCTACACACCTGTAGAAAGGTTCATTTCTTTCTACAAGGTATGCTCTGCACAAAAAGACATTTCTGGCCTTTTTTGTACAGATGACTGGACTAAGGCTGAACTGTCAATCATACTGCAGACACTGAAGTGTCATAAAAACTTTTTTTTAATGGCTTTAAAACATGGGAGTAAATGAACAATGCCATAGCTAACTGATTACAAACTCCCAATATATTCTTGAAATGTCTGGCCATGTAAAGCTTTATCCAGATGGGGATTTAAATGGGAGAAAACGACATATTTAGCCATGCCTTGAAAGCCAAAACTACAAACCCATTTTCTGAAGGGCAGAAACCAGCCCCTCTGCTTTGGCTCTGCAAGTTTACCACTGCCAAAACAGAGGTGCAGAAGGTTCTGTATCTCCAGCCAGTTAAGAGGGCAGAGTTTTATTGTCACAATCAGGCCAAATTCTAGTACTACAATTCTTGGAGTTACAGAAATCATAAAAATATAAAAAGGCTCTTGGGGGGAAGTGGGAAGAAATTGTTATAGGGTGTTGCCTCTGCTCATTCCTAGTACTGACATCTCTATGGAATGGGTGAAAAACATGCACGAGACTTTCATGGGGCCAAGTATTCCTAAGGGAAGAACTGACAAGATACTTTGTGGAGCCCCAAAGCTAGGGGTTTAATATCAACCCTGAGAGCACTGACCCACCACCGACAGTTCTATCCCACAGAAGTATTAGCGTTCATGCCAATAGTGTGAGTGCTGTTTCACTTTTATATTGTTTAAACATTACTTTTGTCTAACTGCTCTATTAGCATAGCAACTTGTGACAAAATAAGTAATAATCTAGAAAGTGCTTCAGTCTGATGCACTTCTCAAGTAAAGGATAAATCCACCTTCTCTACATATTTTTGTACTCTGTTAGCTCAATTCTAGCCAGTGAGGAACAGTTAGAAGAAGCAGCAATACTTATACTTACCAAGAGCAATACACATTTGCTGTTTGAAGCTGATGAGTAAGATATGTTGTACAAAGAATAAATGCAGTGTTTTCTTGTCCCTCAGATTCCAGATTACATATGATGTCCAGTACCTCTTTGCAATCCACCTTTGCAATCTTTAAAGAAAATTAAAAAGAAAAGGCACTTTATTCTCAGTATGTTTACAAAAGAAATGCACGTTTACTGTATCAAAGTCTAACAAATGCATAAACAAAACATTATGTCTCCCATACACAGAGATAATGCCACACCTTTCAGCTACAAAATAGTATGAGAAGTTCACCCGTTAGTTCTGATCCCTTCTCAGTATTAGTTTTCTTTGGGACAATCTTCCATTTTTGGCAGCTTACCTAAATACTTGCATGCAGGCAACCATCTATCTAGAACTTCCCATTCTGTCTCTCTGCACTTACAGGGATTCTTGTGTTACTTTTGAAAATTAGAACCCAGGTCCAAAAAGATCAAGAGTTGTGAAAAAGCCAGTCTCTTTTCTCTTCATCCCTAGGTGCTGATTTTGACCAACCACATTCCAAATCATGTTAGGAACAAAAGTGTTTAGAGTAGTGTGCTGATTTTAGCTGGGGTAAAGTTAATTTTCTTCCTAGTGGCTGGTATGGGGCTACGTTTGGGATTTCTGCTGGACACAGGGTTGGTAATACATAGATGTTTTTGTTATTGCTGAGCAGTGCTTACACAGAGCCAAGGAAGCTGGGAGTACACAGGAGGTTGGAAGGAGACACAACCAGGACAGCTGACCCTGACTGACCAAAGGGATATTCCAGACCATGACATCATGTTCATTATATACAGTGAGGAGAAGAAGGAGGAAGAGGAGCACGTTGAGAGAGATGGCATTTATCTTCCCAAGTTTCCATTATGCATGATTGTACCTTGCTCTCCTGGAGGTGCCTGCCCATGGGTAGCAGTGATTCCTGGTTTTGTTTTGCTTGTGTGCAGGGCTTTTGCTCCACCTATTACATTGTCTTTACCTCTACCTACAAGTTTTTTCACTTTTACCCTTTCACTTCTGTCCCTGGTACTGCTGGTAGGGGAATTTAGCAAGCAGTTACAAGGGGCCTGGGTCTAGCTAGGGTTAAACCACAGCAGGGAAACAAATCTCAGGGAAGTTCTGGAACACCTGCTTAAGGTAGTACATATCTGTGTATCAAACCAGGGTGTTAGCTTGGATATAAGCCACAAACAGTAATTATGAAGAGCTCTTACTATTAAGACAACACTAGGTTTTAATACATTTTTCCACTGGATCTATTCCACTTCACAGAACATACTGAGTTCTAGCAATATGTACTCTAAACAGCTGTTGATATTATAAACATTTCAAACTTCTTGCTCATCACAAAAAACAACAGGAAGTTAAGCTAATTTTCGCAGACATCTCATTCAGCATGAAGAGCAGAAGCAGGGATATTAACCCAGTTTCCCACTCAGGCTTGACACTGAAGTTCATTGAGCAATGTCAACATTTTCTAGGGTTCACTGACTTTTGGTGTTCCACTTGAGACCCAGAACTGACCTCTTGCAGCAGACATTTCTAGAGCAATTCACAAGATGCAAGGGCTTGCAGATAGGTCAGTTTTGCATTTGATAAAGTAAATACAGCAGATTTTTGAGCGGGGGTAGGGAGGGGATTTGTCACTGACTCACGCCTGGCAAGAGAAACCTCAGAAAATTATTTAAGTGACAATGCTTTGCTGTCTAAGGGAACAGACATCATTGCTCCTTGCATGTCAAAGATAAGCCCATACAGTATCTGTAAATCAAGTGTCATCTCCAGCAGGCTGGGGAGGGTTGAGAAGCGAGCCCATACCAATGGCTGCATGACAGAATTGTGAAGATGTTGATCACCGCCCAGGAGAGAAAGGGGCTCTTGTAGGTAACAGGACACTGCTGCACACCATCTCCCCCCAACATTCCTTGCCAGCAGTACCTTTCTTATGCCATCATCGACCTTCGGTACCTACAGCTACACAGGCCTTGCAGCTTGGGTGGGAAGTCTAAGTCTGACAGCTGGGCAACTCCCATCTTCTCACAATATTCTACCATCTCTCTCCACTCAGCTATTCCTATTCTTTATAGATAACAATTACAGTCAGTATATTCTATAAAGCAAATTTTAAAAGCTAAAATTTAAATTTAAAGCTAAGTGACACAAACTTTCGTCCTTGATAATTTCCGCAATTATACACTGCCAACTCCTCAGTACTACGGCAAATATTCTTAAATAATGCAGAGGCTGCCTGCGGCAGTTTGATAAAATTCTGATCTTCCAAGTCTTGGGTTTTAGAAACACAAATATTGTCAGTGCATGTAAGTATGGGACATGTTTCCTTCACAGATCTGAAGGCAACGTGGCAGGCTACCTGTGAGCTACTCGGCCACACATTACTTGACAGAGACCATGCTCATCACTAGTTCCATTAAAACAACTATCACTGAACATCACTACCACTGTTTTAAAAACTACAAAATTAAAACCTATTTACTAGGGTTTCTGAGGCTACAGAATTATAAATCCCACATTTTTAATAGCCAGCAGTTATTCCTCGATCAGACTTACGCTGTAACAAGACCCAGAACTTCTGTTGTGCACTGGACCCACAGGCACAACACCAGCTCCAGCACAAACACGGCCTGGCACTCGGAGCCACCTACAGCTACACAGTACATCAGAGCTGTTCTCCTCCCACAGAAATTTGACTCTTTTTGGACAAATTCACTCGCATTCAGGACATTAACTACTGAGTAAGAAACAAGGCAATTGGTTTCAAGTCCTGTTTATCTCAAACTTGGTCAATGATAATCCATCTCATTTCAGATCCTGGGGTTTTTGCTTTTTGTTTGTAAGATCTTTTTTGCTGGGAGATTGCTTGTGAGATTTTTTTTTAAGACAAAAAGTCCAAATGCACATCTTGAAATCATCCAACATATCCAACCAGTCACTTAAGTGACAAACCAGACATTTACTGAAGTGTCTTTACTAAATCTTTACACTGTTACTCTGTTATAAACTCAACTAGAACAACAACTCATTGAAAGTCAGGAGACTACAGAATGAACACTGCTAAGATATTTTAAATCAGAATTGTTGAAAAATGATGCCATCCTCTCCATGTTCTATTAACAAGCATGCCAGTTTACTTCTCAAGTTTATTCCAAACAACATACAACTATGTACAATTTAACTTGTCTTTGTTTTCCATGTTACTTTAGTTTGAAGGAAAAGTTGTACCATTACAGTGATATTTTTATTTTTTATGTCATCATAAAAATTTCCTACCACTAACATAAGCCTTCCACCATTTTTCGGTAGGACACCATGTTGATACTCTTTATTTGGAGAAGGCCTCCAAAAGATGACTGCTTGTTTCACAACTGAAATTTTTATGAATGAGATATGGGGCATTTGCTTAAATTGAAGCAAATCCCTGAAGAGCTTTACTCACCAACTTTGGATTGGTCTTTCCCAAAGGAATTCCAAATTAAACAAAACTTACTTTGACAATATAAGACGGCTATATGAAGCTCCTACGTGTTCCAGCAAACACTCACACTGACATTCAGCAGAAACAACCAGTTACGATTAAAACTCTCAGAATGGCTTTAATTTTAACTGGTTGTTGCATTTCAAAATCCTTTTTTATTGTTACATGTGGCTGGCACTAGTCTTGCAGAGAAAACTGTCGTAGACCACAGAAAATTTGGGGCTTCACACTTTTGCAATAGTTAATTACTGTGTAGGAGAACTGCTTTAATTAACATTTTAATTGGTTCAATAAACTGGCAAATTCAAGCCAAACATTGGAAGCCTGACAGTGAACCTTAATTCTACTTTCTACATTTGCACAGAGCAGCAGTGAACAAACAACTCTATAGTTATATTTCTTGTTACATGTGTGCCTCAGAATCAATTCAAGGTACCAGGAGGTACCAGAAATGCAGGGAACAACTTTATACACAGTGTGTATATACACACACACACACACACACACACACACGGAGTTATATATAGACATACATATACACGTGTTTATATACCTCTGTAGCTGTATGCACACACAGATACAAATATACACTTGTGTGTGTATATATATGCTATTACTTATATAGATAGAAGTAGTTTAATTTGTAGGAGCTCAGCAATTTAACTTTCACACCTGACTTAGCCACTCCAATCACATCCAATTCCTGGAAAGGGATGACCACACATTGTCTAATCTTCCAAAACAAATTCTTTCTCTTCAATCATCCCCAAGCTATCTTCATTCCTATTCAAGCTTTCTGTAATATTACTTTCTTAGCCAAGCCCTGTTCCTCTACCTACCCCATCCTACTCTGAACTTCAAATTTCACTTAACTCTTGTTCCTTTAATTAGTTTATTCCCTCTTCCCCCTGGTGGGGTTTTGGTTATTGCCACCTATTGTTCCCCAACAGCTGCCATTCTTTGAACTCTTAATTTTCCATTTTTCACCTTTTCCCATCCCTTTTTCCCATGCCTCATTACACCTGAAAACCTTCTACCTGAGGAAGATAATAGGTAACATGATGTTACAACACATTCCTTGCCTCTTAAAACAAAGGTGTAAATGAAAGTGTTTTAGAAGTCTCAGACTTCAGCAATTCTGTAAGGGTGCCAACTATACAACACCTGTGACCAAGCATGCAAAGAAACATGTCATGCAAATCTTCATACTGCCAGCAATTAAAGTTAACTTTCTGGCACTAGAACACCACTGACTTTATACTTTTCACAGTTCTGGCTACAGGTCCAGTTAAGTCAATAAACTGTACTGCTTTAAGACATTACTTTGATGCTTCGTGGCTTCATTTTCCCATAAAGAGTTTAATTAAGCAATTAACTTGATTCAATTCATCAATCTGTGTTCCAACTTTTCCAACTGGCAAGAAAAGACTGTTCTGAGTATCAAGGTAAAACAGCTACAGCTATACTTCACAACCCTCAAATTAAACTGAAAAGGAAACAGAATTCAATGTGATTTCTCTACCATTCCTCATTAGCACCCAATCCAGTCAGAGAACATGCTGTAAGCTACTCATCAACTCCAAAGCTTTCAATGCAGAGATCATGTCTGCAGTGAGCTGTTAAATACATTCTCTACTCCTACAGCACTCTGAGGGGAATCTGGCTCAAAGTGCAGACTGAAGAGACACCTATCCAAATATTTATTTTTCACAAGAAGTATTTTTAAAGGAATGGTTTTTAAAATAGTTTAAATGTACAACAAGATCACTCTGCCGCTCATGCAGGAAGTGCAGACATGAGAGTTGCGCTTTTTTTGTATCTCAAGCTCCCCCCAGTTTCACTGAGGCTTACTCAAAATGTCCAAGTCTCACATTTAAAACTATACCAAATGCATACAAGTGAGACTGATCCCCCCAGAACAGGTGTGTGACACCAAGAGGAAACAGAGGCAAGAATCAGTTGTGTTACAGCAGTTATGTGTGAACACAAATCATTGCTATGATTGTTACTGTAACAGGAAGACTGCTAAAAATTAGTTTAGAGTTCAGGAATAACAACTCTAAAGTGTGTTTTGTTTGTTTTGTGATTTTTTTTTTCTTAAAACTTTCCTTATGTCAGAATGACTAGTTGAAAAGTAATTGCTCTGGTACCAGTGTTTGAGTCAGAAAAAACAGCTTTCCAATTATATTTTGCTTACTATTGGAACTGGAGTAATAATTTTTAAGCTTTCAAACACATTTAATCAAGCATACATACATACATACTTATCCACAGCAGCAGTTCATACAACTGTTCTTTCCTACTGCAGTCTGCAATAGATCATTCCTCTTTTGGAACTCTGCTGTAACAGTTTCACTCTTCAGCTCCAGTTCTTACTATTACATAAATAAATTCTAAAATGCTTCATAAATATATATTAAAAAGGGACTATAGGTTACTAACCTCCTTAATGGAGTCTTCATTAGGCAGCATTGAACACACACATGTGATGTAGGCTTGGCGAAAAGATGAAACGTTTGCAATTTCTGGAGAATCTGCACACAATTTTGACAAGAAAGTGGCTTGGGGGATGCAGTTTGACTTCATCAAGTGTTTTATTCGCATCTGCAGAAAGGAAGGCCCTTCTCGTGTAATCAATTTATTAGCTAGGAAAAGAAAAAATCCTTTGAGAATAGACCAGTTTACAGGTGACACTTAAATGAAATTGTCTCACTGCATTCACAGTTCTTTACAAATTTGTGTATGGTCAGTGTTCTTAAGAAACTCTAGGCATGATTGCAAGTGACAGCAATGGACTATCTTCTCCCAAACTCTGCAGGAAGAGAATGCTGGACTACAGAAAACAGACGACACAGCCACCCCCCACCATGCCCTCCCAAAAGATAGCACCATTAAGATGTATGCCACAGCAATGGCTAAAGGATACTGATCACACCAGACAGATACCAGTAGTTTAACTGAAGTTCAGAATCATCACCTTTTAACTGCAGCTTTATGCTCCAAAAATCGAAAAATATTTCAAGCCAATCATTACATGCTTTTTAACTGGAAAGTTTTCCACCCAAGCTGTTAAAACCCCATGTAATGCCAAAATATGTAACATGAAGTTGAGGGAGAAAATATTATCTTTGTGGTACTTTTGAAGAATTTTGTTTAAGAAATGCTTGGCTTATGCTCTTAAACAAGCAGATACAACTCATCATTATGAGACTTGATGAACTAATTCAATAGTAAAAATGCCACTTCAGATTATCTTTGTAAACAGCTAGCAAAATTTACTTATTTGGATTAAATACCTCACAGATTTAGTTTCGTTTTCTTCCCAGGTGTTTATCATAGAAACAGGATTCAGTTGGAAGGGACCTGTAAGTCCTGCTCCTCCCTCAAAGGACTACCTCAAATTAAGCTGTATGACTAAGAGCATCGACCAAATGCTCCTGAACTCCGGCAGGTTTGGTGCCGTGACCACTTTTCTGGGGAGTTTGTTCCAGTACCCAACCACCCTTGGGGTGAAGAACCTTTTCCCAACGTCTAACCTGCGCTTACCCTGACACAGCTTCATTCCATGTCCTCCTGTCCTGTTGCTGGTCACCAGAGAGAGGAGATCAGCACCTCCTCCTCATGGCCTTCTTGAGGAAGGTGCAGACTGTGATGGGATCACCCTTCAGCATTCTCTTCTCCAGGCTCAACAGGCCAAGTGACCTCAGCTGCTCCTCATAAGGAGGAGCCTCAAGGCCTCTCCCCACCTTGGTCACAATCTAGTAGTCTGATGTCTGTCCTGTACTGAAGCATCCAAAACTCCTCAACCCAAAACAGGACTCGAGGTGAAGCCACCTCAGCCCAGAAGAGAGTTAGATAGTCACCTCCCCCTCAACTGGCTGGTGATGCTGTGCCTGATGCACCCCAGGACACAGCTGGCCCCTCTGGATGCCAGGGCTCACTGCTTATTCATATTCAAGTTGCCATTAACCCAAACCCTTCAGATCTCTTTCCACAGGGCTGCTCTCCATCTCCTAGTTTGTCCACATAACTGGGATTACCGTGTCCCAGGTAGAGAATTCATTACTTACTCTTGTTAAATTTCATATGGTTGGTGAATGCCCAGCTCTCTGGTCTATCAGTATCTCTCTATTAGGCCTCTGCTCTCAAAGTATATCACAGATCCTCCCAACATTGTAGTATCATCAGCAAATTCATTTCATGTACATTCAATTTCTGCACCAAGATAATTTATGAAGACACTAAAGAAACCCCACCAGTGACTGGTCACCAGCCTGACATAATTTCATTTACTATAACCCTTTGCACCCGATCTATCAGCTCACTTCTCACCCAGCATACGATGGACTTATCAAGCTGTGTCCTGGACATTGAATCCAGGGATACTGCGAGAGACAGCATCAAAAGCTTTGATAAAGTACAAGTACTTTGCCTTGTCTGGTTGTCATGGTTTGACGCTGGCCAAATGCCAGGCACCCACAAAAGTTGCTCACTCACCCTCCCCTGCCACAGGTGGGCAGAGGAGAGAACAATTTAATAAAGGCTTCATGAGTTGAGATCTGGACCAGGAGAAAATACTCCAAGGGCAGAACAGGTTCGACTTAGAGGTACAAAGTGAATTTATTACTAACAAAATCAGAGGAGGATAATGAGAAGTAAAATAAGCCTTTAGAAACACCTTTTCCTCCCCCAACCCCTCCCTCCTTCCCACCAACAGCGCAGGGAGACAGGGCATGGGGGTTTTGGTCAGTTTGCCACCCAAGGTTTTCTTCTACTGCTCAGAGAGTGAAGTCCTTCCCCTGCTGTGCCACGGGGTCCTTCCCATGCAAGAGAATTCTCTGCAAATTTCTCCAGCGTGGTTCCAATCTCACAAGCAGCAGTCTTCCCAAAACTGCTGCCATGTGAGTTCCTCTTGTCAGAGCCAGCGAATATCCCAATAAGGGAATGAGAGAGCCCCTAGAGGGACAGACCCTGAGAGATATCCCTAGGTTAGGGTGAGGCCTCCCAGGATGTTTTTTGTTCTACCATGCAAATGTACCCCAGTTCTCTTTCCCTGACCGGCCTGTGGATTCCTGTGCCCCTTTTTCCCTTAATGCCAAAGCTCCACCTATGTCCTGCCTCCAGTCCCCAGACCATTGGTACCCCATGCTCTCCCCGGCTCGTGTATAAAATCCCATGTTTTCCATTATTTGGGGCTTTCATCACTACAATCCTCCGCAGGTGAGGATGTAATAAATTCTCATTCTTGGAACTCTATACAGGAGTCCTTCCCATCTCTTTGCTGCCGGTGTGTCGGAGAAGCCAGCTGGTGTGAATGCTAAACCCCGGTGTGGCACCCGACACCTTCCCATGGGCAAACATCCCTCCCAAAACTGCTGTGCCGTGGGTCACTCTTCCATGGGGTGCACTCTTCCAAGGACAGGCTGCTCCAGCTTGGAAGTGGGGGCCCCCTCTCTCCACCGGGTCTCCCACTGGATCACAGCCTCCTCCAGGCGTCCACCTGCTCTGGAGTGAGCACCTCCCCCACGGGCTGTGGGTGGATCTCTGCATCCCCCGTGGATCCCCATGGGCTGCAGGGGGGACAACCTGCTTCACCATGGTCATCACCACAGCCTGCAGAGGAATCTTGGCTCCGGCACTTGGAGCACCTCTTCCCCCTCCTTCTCCACTGACCTTGGTGTTTCCGTGTTGTTTCCCACACGTTCTCACCCCCTCCTCTTCTCTGGCTGGAATTAACAATGTGCCCCCGCTTTGTTTTGATTTTCTTCTGAAATATGTTATCACAGAGGCATTACCATCATCTCTAATAGGCCCAGGCCTGGCCAGTGACATGTCCATCCTCAGAGCCATGAGGGATTGGCTCTGCCAGACATGGTGGAAGCTTCTAGCAGCTTCTCACAGAAGCCACTTCCATGGCCTCCCTGTTACTAAAAACCAGGCTGTGCAAAACCAAGCAATGATGAAATCATATGATTCAAAATAGCTGCAGTGCTACTTCCAGCTTAACATAAACATCTACAGACAGCCTTGATACGAGTCTCCAGATCTGTACAACATTCAAAAGACTGTTGCGAATTAAGAGAGACAATTCAACACATTCTTATACTACATGTAATAATCCATATGAACCAAGGAACAAACTGGCTGATGAAATGTAGAAGAAATAATGGAAATGCATGAGACATTCTGATAAGACACATACTAGAATGGTGTTCTGCAGCAACTGTAGTCAATCAGTTACCTCTGGTGCCTGCAAGAGACTCTGGCTTAGTCAAAAAAGAACGTTTGCTTTAGACTAACAACTTAGTGAAAATATTTCTATTCAATGGCTCTTCCACTACGTTAGCATCTTATTATTACTGTGCAAGATGGGTAGTTAAGAAACCAATGGTATATAAACTTCTGAGAGAATTGCACATAACACAGAACAAGAAAGTTTTCATGTTTTCTGCACTTGAATTATTGCCCAAACAGAACAACAGTGTGTTCTAACAGACACTACACTAGTTGGCAGAAAACTCACAAAGTGCACCTGAACAGAAACTCATTTCAGGCTGTGGTGGTGTATTCCCCCTCCCACACTCTTTTCCAGGCTGCAGTGTGACTGAGAGTTTTTGAGTGATCTCAAGCACACTCATTTGGGACACAGGCACCAGGTACCTACTACATGCCTGTAGTGAAACTTACTTGTATTCTGCAGGAGTCAGCTTAGTGGTCCATTAGAGAATCATTTTAAGATTTAAGTCTATGGTAATGGTTTCTGTTTTTCACAGGAAAAACCTCTGAGCATTAAACTCTTGACCCAGCTGACACTTCACATTAAATGAACTTCAATGGATAAAGCAAAAAGAATTGCCTGACCAAGAGGCAGCCTGCAGTAAGATCTCCAGTTGCTAGGAAACAAGCCTCCTCTCTTCCTTAAAAATTGCATCTGTATGACACTGAGCTTGAATAGTTATCAAGGAAAGCTAACAGTGCTTCAATATAGATATTTGATGTAAGAGACTGCTACCACAACACGATGGCCAGGAGACCACTGTTGAGGGAAAACTCCCAGAAACCTGGCTTACCCAGTATCAGATCAGCCACCTCTCCAAGTGGAAACTGCTATTCATGGGCCTAGCAGGAATGAGGTTTACTGCCCAAAAGCAATTCAAAGCAATTCTTTAAGTCCCTCTTTCTACACCTCTTGGCTCACAGAATACTTTTTTTTCAGGTCCACAAGAGGAAGAAAAGAAAAAAATACTCAAATTTTTACCTCCTCTAAGAATTATTTAGATTCCTCTTGTTTACACAGCTAGACATGCACATGGCAACTCCTTAAATGAAATTTTACTGACATGTCAGAGCCAGCTAGTCAAGACATGGGAAGTATTTTAAGAGTACCTGCAGTCAGCCAAATTAAACACTTTCAGTTTAACAGTTATACTTTTATCTTCCAGCACAAATGAGAAACTTTGATGAAGGTGGACTCTCTGCCAGCATGCACAAGAGGATCTCAACTTACTGCAGTCTTTCAGTCAGTAAGCACATGCTTTCCAAGGGTGGCAGGTCTGTGCCCTCCCCCCAATTCTTTCACACCTAAGGAGTGTGTAGTGAACTCCTCAAGGGAGGCAGATGACAAACTGAGCTCCTCTGTCATGCAGATGTAAGTGATGATGGTAGGAGCAAAATTCAGGAATGAGTCACTAGTCAGACATCTTAGCACTTAGCTTTACTCTAAGCGGAAAATTTCCTCTTTTCCTGAAAAAGGAACAAAACCTGAGGAATCCACAGCAAAATGAGAAGAGCTGTTTTCCCTCAGAGAACCTAATTTTGTTCTCAATCCTAAATCTGTTACATTTCCATACATGTCCATGAACAGACTTTCTTGTTCCTTCTCTTCCTAGATCTCCTGCTGTTATGTGTTCTGTCACAGTGTTCTATCAAACATCTCAAGACTAAAACACCTTGCTATAAAAATCAGTGCAGACACCCTGCAACCCTTCCCTCTTCCAAACTCTTTAGCCAAAAGGGCAGTGCAGTGTCAAACTCTACACATATCTTAAGAGCTCTCTTAAGCCAGGACCAAAAAGTAAGGAGAAGAGATTCCTCTCTCACCCAAAACACTTGCAGTAAAAGATAATTTAAGTTACACCACAATATTGTGAATATAACCTTTATAAAGTATGGATGGCACTAGAGCATGAAAAGACTCTGTGGTCACTATGATAAACATTCAAGAGAAACAGCATCTTGGGTGAGCATTTCTGCAGAAAGTTCCTGTGGAACATGACAACAGGACAAGGTGCTGAAGCACAGTAATATATGTTAAGTACGCACAACTGACACTGAGGTCTGTACATTATATAACAGCAGTGTGTCAGACGGTTATCCCAGCTTTCCTACAAACCAACTCTCATCCAGACAGACATACTAAGTTGTTAGTATTCATCTACTGCACTCAGCAACAAGCTCACCCCAACCTCCTTGTTTCAGGATGTGTTTGTTACAACAAAGGGGGGGGGGACGGGGGACGGGGACAGGGGGAGAAGTCCTGGAATCAGAGTATTAAAGCTAGCTGCCTGAGGCACAGAACTATGTAGGGTGTCACAACTGCTGAACAGCATCAGTTATGGTCACATCAGGATGCTGGTATCATTTAGTCACCTAAAAGGCCTAAGTTGAAATGACTTTTTTTTTATGGCCCTTTCCTCAAGCAAATATTAATGCTTCAAACAACCATCCTCAGCCAGCTGACAGTAAAAATCAGGAACCACCAGCCTAGCACAAGGCAGTGCAATTTATTAATAGCCATAGAAGCAGCAGACAGAACCCAGGCTGCTACGAAACTTTTGCTGGAACAAATTTGGTAAACCATATTTATATTTGATGTCAGTTCCTTTTCCAGGCCGGTGCATTAAAAAAAAAAAAAAAGAAAAAATACAATTCAGAACTGTAAACAAGAAAGGCAGTAACCTGACACACCTTCAGGATTGTTCACTCAAGTAAGCATCTGATGATCATTAACGTGAACCACCAGTTCACAAAACACAGCTCCAGCTAGGCAAACCGAGCAACTCTCACATCTGGCTTTGACTCACAGCAGCAAAAACTAGGAATGCTTTTCAGGTACTCATCACAAAAACCCAAAAAGCATGAAATACAAACTATTCAAAGAAACTAAGCTTTAGATGACTGAAAAAGACACTTCGTGAAGCTGCTGTTGTACTGAAGGATAAAATGGCAGTTTGACTAAGGCAGCTGAAAATCCATTGCACTGGAGCTCCTTCTGCAGTCCCTACTCCCAAGCCTAATAGCAGAACTGCCATCCTTTCTGAGACCTGCAGGAAGTACATTTTGATTCCTCCTATTTCTGTCAAATGGAGCCTACTAGCACAGAACATCATACAGATCAAAGAAGTGACACAAGTGAAAGAAGGAAGACAAACCTCGTTAACTCATCAGTGACTTACTATCTACTACAGAAACTAGCTTTTACTTGATAGGATTCTGAAGGTAAAAAAGGATTAAGTTAATTTAGTAGACATCTAGAGATAGTTGCTTGACATCAGCTCCAACCACGTCCTACACAAGGCCAAGAGACTAATTCCAGCTGCTCAGACAGTTTCTGCAAGCAAAATAAAATCACAGCAGCATTTGACTGCCTGGCATACAGAAAAGACAGGACTGAACAAAGAAAAGGAAGTAAAACAAAACCAAGATTTTACTAATCATAACCCACGATATAATACAGCTTCATGGATCAGTTTGTACGTCAGCAGAAACTTCTGTAGTCATTGAATCACGTTTGTCCGATGATATCCATAAGATAAACCAGTTACATTAGCAGCACAATCTAGGAGTCAAAATATTTTCAATGCCATAATGGCATAGAGAGGAGGATTTCTTTAAGTTTTCATTTTGCTTTGTACCAGAGCATTGGGTAACAAGTCTGGCACATAAATCTTGCCTTCTGAGAAAAAAGCAAACTTTACATATAGCCTCAATCTACTTAGAATCATACAATATCTCGAGGTAGAAGGGACCTATAAGGATTATCAGTCCAACTCCCTGCTCCTCACAGGACTACTTCTCCTGCATCACTTTAAAGTTTTATGACTCACAATATGCATTATTTTGACTTCTTTGAAATGTTATTGGATAGCTGGCAACAGCTACAGGAGACTGAATTTTATGCCCTTTGTTGTCTTTCACAGCCTTACGTTCTTTCCTACAACTTGCTGCGAATCTTCAATACCTCTTCACTACATTCTTAGTCTTCCAAAAGGCTAATAAAACCAAGAAACACCAAATAAAACCCCTTCCATCCCATGTAATGTAATGGCACTAAATTATTTAACTACTGAATCATTACTTTATAGCATTTATAGCTATTAAATATTGCCATTCCCCATCTCCCTCTTTTCCCACTTCCACTACTAATAATGCTACTACTATCTACCACTTTCACAGTACTTGCTGCACACCAAAAGAGTAGAGCAGAACAGGACAGAACTGTCATGTAGTGCTCTCACTGTCTTTCTACATGTCTGATACCACACTGAGCTCTGCTACTGTTTACTGTTCCCTGCATTGTTAGTTGAAAACACTCAACCAATATCTAAACCATCCTGCTTTGGTGCTAAGAGGACACACTCAGCTCAGAAAGATCACCTAGCTACATCTAAGCAGCTATGCTGCATGTCCACAGGCCACAAGGATGACACTTTTCTCAGTTTATCTGCTCTTTGATATCCTGAAAGCAAGCAAAAAACCAAACAAAAGTTGCCGAGATTGCCACAAATGCAAGACACACGGTAGAAGCAACATTTTAGGCAGATATTAAACTTCTCAGAAGTATCCTTTACCTAAAATGTCTAACACTTTACTTGAGAAATGTGCTTTTTCCAGATTTGTCTAATACAGAATTCCAGAGTCACATTCAGACTGTTTAGGCATGCCTGTGGACTACTCCAGACTACCTGAAAGTGCACCTGGGCAGAAGAGCTTCAATGAATGTCACAGAATTAACTATGTTGGAAAAGACCTTTGAGATCATCAAGTCCAACCTATGACCTAACATCACCTTATCAACTAAACCATGGCACTGAGCATCACATCCAGTCTGTTTTCAAACACCTCCAGGGACAGTGACTCCACCACCTCCCTGGGAAGACCATCCCAGTGTCCAATCACTCCTTCTGTGAAGAATTTTTTCCCAATGTCCAGCCTAAACTTCCCCTGGCACAGCTTAAGACTGTGTCCTCTTGGCCTGTCAGTGGTTGCCTGGGAGAAGAGACCAACCCCCACCTGGCTACAATCTCCTTTCAGGGAGGTGTAGAGAGTGATCAGGTCTCCCCTGAGTCTCCTTTTTTCTAGGCTCCCCCTAGGGGACACTGCTAGTGACTGGCCGCCAGCTGGATGCAGCAGCATTCATCACCACTTTCTGAGCCCGGCTGTCCAGCCAATCCCTAACCCAGCGAAGAGTGCACCTGGCCAAGCTGTGGGCTGACAGCTTTTCCAGGAGTGTGCTATGGGAGACTGTGTCAAAGGCTTTGCTGAAGCCCAAGCAGGCAACATCCACTGCCTTTCCTGCATTCACCCGGCAAGTCACTTGGTCATAAAAGGAGATCAGGTTGGTCAGGCAGGACCTGGCCCTCCTAAACCCATGCTGGCTGGGTCTGATCCCCTGGCTGTCCTCTAGGTGCCATGCGATTGCACCCAGGATGATCTGTTCCATAACCTTGCCAAGCGCAGAGATCAGGCTGACAGGCCTGGAGTTTCCTGGATCCTCCTTCTGGCCATTCTTGTGAATGGGTGTCACATCAGCCAGCTTACAGTCATCTGGGACCTTCCCAGTGAGCCAGGACTGATGATAAATGATGGAGAGCGGCTTGGTGAGCTCTTCTGACAGCTCCCTCATCATCCTAGGATAGATCCCATCTGGTCCCACACACTTGTGAGCATCTAAGTGGCTCTAACTGCTTTCCTCTGGATTACAGGGGGAGGGTATTCTGCTCCCCATCCCCACCTACCAGCTCAGGAGGCCAGTTGTCCCGAGGACGACCTGTCTTTCTGTTGAAAACTGAGGCAAAGAAGGTGTTAAGTACCTGAGCCTTTCCCTCATCTTCAGTTACTAAATTCCACCTGCATCCAATAAAGAATGGAGGTTGTCCTTGCCCCTCCTTTTGCCATTAATGTATTTATAAAAACATTACTTATTATCCTTCACAGAAGTGGCTAGATTAAGTTCTAATTGGGCTTTTGCCTCTCTAATTTTCTTCCTACATGACCTAGCGACATCCTTAAACATTTCCTGAATTACCTGCCCCTCTTTCCAAACGTGATACACCCTTTTTCCCCTCAGTTCCTTCAAAAGCTCCTTGCCCATCCAAGGCTGGTTGTCTTCCCCATCAGCTCATCTTTCAGCACATAGGGACACAGTCTGCTCCTGCACCTTCAAGATTTCTTTCTTGAAGCATGTCCATCCTTCTTGGATCCCTTTGTTTTTAAGGGCTGTTTCCCAAGGTACTCTCTGAATCAGTCTCTCAAACAGGCCAAAGTCCACCCTCCAGAAGTCCAGAGTGGAAGTTTTGTTAATGCCCATCCTTGTTTCACCAGCTCTTGAAAACTCTTATTTCATGGTCACTGTACCCCAGATGGCCCCCAACCACCACAGCTCCCACCAGCCCTTCTCTGTAAGCAGCTGGTCTAGTGGAACCCCATCCCTGGTAGGCTTGCTCACCAGCTCTGATAAGAAGCTATCCTCCATACACTCTAAGAACCTCCTAGACCGCCTCTTCTCCACTGCGTTGAGTTCCCAGCAGATATCTGGCAGGTTAAAGTCTCTTACAAGAACAAGGGCTGGTGATCTTGAAACATCCTCCAGCTGCTTATAGAATAATACATCCACCTCATCCTGGTTGGGTGGTCTATAAGAGATTCCCACCACGATGTCAGCCTTGTTGGCCTTCCCTGATTCTTACCCACAGGTAGTTGACCTTATTGTTATTTATCTCAAGTTCCATGGCATCAAGAGCTGCCCTAATATACAGATCCACCTCTCCACCTCTTCTCCCACCTCTGTCTCTTCTGAAGAGCTTGTAGTCATCCATTGCAGCACTCCAGTCATGCGAGCCATGCCACCACATTTCCGTGATGGTGACTACATCAAAGCTTTCCTTCTGTACTACGGCTTCCAGCTCCTTTTGTTTGTTACCCCTTGTCCTGGTTTAAAGGACAGGTGTCTGCCAAGGAAGGTGGGAACCTCCCTTGGAATAGAAAATATGACCCCTTTCCCTCCGATTTATTATAACTTTGAAATTATGGGGCTTTCAGGCTAAGATATGGGAAAAGGAGTAACAGTTTTTACTAGTGTATATAGTGTACATATATGTATAACAAGACAAACAAACAAGGCAACAGCAGCAACAACAAACAGAAACAGAAACCCAGTAGCAGCCTTCTCTCAGCTGTCAACCCCTTTCCCCTTCGGTGCAGTGACAGTCACAGCCGGCAAGAGCCACGGGGGATCAGGCGGACAGAATGTCGAGTTAAAGTATAGTGAAAAACCCCGAAGCAGCAGCAAACAGCGAGGCTGGGCAGCGGCAGCCGGGCTCCCGCAAACAGCCGGGAGACGCTCCCTCGGAGGGGTGGGGAGGGGGTCANGGTTCTAGAATCTTTGTTTGGTCCCATAGCGAACTACCCGGGGCAGGGGCCCGGGTTTTCCCCTGAGGCACCCGAGTAGATGGTGAGGGTCCTTTCTAATAAGGTCCCCGTTCAGCGGCTGCTCTTACGAGCAAAGCCTCACCCACAGAAAGGAAGAAGCAGTAAAGGACGGAACTCCGTGGTGGCAGCAAGTTCTCCCCAGAGCAGCAACAGCACTGTCTCCTCTGGTTCCAAGAGCGAGAGAAAGCGAGGAGCTGAGCCCAGCCCCTCACACCCCCAGCCAAAATCCCTGGTATCTCTGCACTTCCCCAGGGAAAATCCCGGAGCTGAAGAGACTGTAGCCAGCTGCA
>VZRV01009254.1:42540-86243 GCA_013398115.1 Falcunculus frontatus | reverse complement strand
CCCCCAGCCAAAATCCCGTGGTATCTCTGCACTTCCCAAGAGAAAGTCCAGGAGCTGAGAGACTGTAGCCAGCTGCACCCTTCCCCCCACCTTGGCCAATTCTTTTGTCTCTTAAGTACCGGTCATTATCATCTCTTAGGCAACAAATGGGAGAAAATTCCCTGAGAGAAAGAAAAAAAAATACACCCCAACCTCCAAAACCCACGCTGCATGCATTAGTGTACATGCACTTCAGCAGTGCTGCTGATTTCAACCCTGACTCTAGCTTACCACCCTTGGGATCATCTCTGGAGAGCCTGGTCTCATCCTGCTCCCCCTTCAAATTTCGTTTAAAGCCCTCTCAATCAGCCCTGCCAACTCATGGACTAGAATCCTTTTGCCCTTGTTAGATAGATGAAGCCCATCTGGCTCTAACAGGCCAGGTGCTATAAAAGTTGCCCCATGATAGAAAAACCCAAAATTCCACTGATGGCACCAGCCCTTAAGCCATTCATTGATAACACGGGTTCTCCTGTTGCTTTCACCATTCATCTCTGCTACTAAAGGAAGAACACCACCTGCACTCCTGCCCCATCAACCAATCGAACCAGACCCCTGAAGTCCTTTTTAATTACCCTGGTGCCCTTCTTGTCAACCTCACCACTGGCAGTCTGGACAACCAGCAGTGGGTAAAGGTATCCTGTTGCCTTTGCTTGCATCCAATGAAAGACGCACCAGTGAGGACAACTCTTCTGAGCATCTATTCAGATCTAGCCAAACAGACAAATATGTACTAAATAATGACCTCTAAGAAATCAGTAATTTCAGGTTGCCAAGTGATCTCAGAAATGGACACCTACATACCATCCAATTCAGCACGGTCAGAGATGTGTCAAACAAACAGTTTGTCAGCAAAAACTTCAAACCAAATTTAAAGCCAAAGCACTGAACAAACTATTCTGTCCTATTCCTGATGAAGTCAACAGGTAGTCTGACCTATACCTAAGGTCATTCTGTGCTGGAACAAAGATGCATAGCAGCAATCAATAATACAGCCACTGCTAAAATGAGCAACATGGTTAAGAAGCAAATTAATCTATAATGGAGTCTACACAGATGCATATAAGGACATCAATCCTACTGGAATTCACTCCAGTCCTACAGAACAGCTCTTGGCCTGCCACATGTAAAGGGAGTTTGCAAAGCCAGCTAACCCTTAACCCTTCCTGGTACATAACTTTTCAAGTAAGGAATTCTTCAACAGATGGGAGGTTTTCAGGAATATGGGCCAATTTTGAAATGGAAGTCCTTTTAAGCAGAAATACACTCAGAGCAGTAACTGTTCAACTGGATGGCCTATCAACACTGCCAGTGAAAAGCTCTAAGGCAAGATGTTAGTATGGAACACAATTCTTTTCAAGATCTGCTGGAGATGGGATTAAATGCTGTTTGGAGTTGTCTAAGTTTCTGCCAAGGATGAGAAGGGGGCAGAGCCTGGAGCCATATGGGTCTAGGCTGTTATTTTATTACTCCCACTTCATCACTGGAGAGCAGAAGTAAGGGATTCTCACTTCTGGGAAGAAGGGGGCATGGCTTTGGGTGGAGGAAAAAGGGAAGGTGCGGAGGAACCGCCACCACTTTGTTCCTTTCTTCCAGGGGAGCAAGCCTCGAGTGGAATGGTGGGGTGGCTCCAGTCCTATCAGATGGGTTTGTCCATCATTGTTTTCATTGTCTCAGGCTTGGGAAAGGAATATGGGTGAGGACAATTTGTCCATCCACTGATTCTTTTTTCATTGTCTGGGGCTTGGGGAAAAGATATGGGTGCTGACACCGCCTTTTTAATTGTCTTGAGAGGTGCAGTGGTGTGGTCTTCGGTCCTGCTGAGTTTATCAGAGAGCATTTTTGCATGTAATCACCTTCTTTTATAAACTGTTGTAATTGGTATTGTTGCTGTCACTGTTCATTTTCTTATCTTATTGCTGTGTTCAAGTAAATTGTTCTTATCTCAACTCAGCCTTTGTCTCCCTCTCACCAGAGGCCAGTGGGGGAAAAGGGAGCTGAATGAGGCTTAATGTTTCCAGCTGAGTTTAAACCACAACAACAGTTCAAATATTTACTGGGTTAGTAAGTGCACCCAAATGCCATATCCTCCTGCCTACGGAGGCTGTTAATGCCATTCAGTTCCGTGGATGGAATTCCAATACCTTTTTTTTCGCCTTTAATTTTTAAGACAGTATTTTAAACTCTTCGTCCCTTCTATATTATTTTTAACTTTAGACTACCAGAGGTAAGCTGCAGTCTAGTGCACTGTTAATGAAACAGATAAAATACCTAGAAGTACTTAATGGTACCACTAATTGGAAAAAAAATTCAGAGCAAAGGAAGAATTTAATAGAAGACATTAGAAAGACTATATTACATAAAGGGCCACTAGCACCTCCCTTTCCTCACCTCCCAATAGTTTCTGATTCAAAATCTTATTTCCATAATCTAAACACAAAGCGCTTCCCAGCCTAGAGTTAGTAACACTCCACACTGTCGTTCTACATGATCTTTTATGCCTCTGAAAAGTGCGGACATACTCAATTCCTCCCTGTAAAGCATTCAGGAAAACATTTAAAAGCACAGTTAGGAGATACAAACCACCTCAGGAAGAAAAATTTCTATATTTTTATGATGGAAAAAGAAATAATTCTTAAATGGAGTTTCAAAATATTCAAACTGATGGACAGTACAGCCCAAGCAAAGATGCACTGGTTGTACAATTGGACACATTATTCAAAATGCCAGTGAGACAGTTTCATAATAAATATTATTTAGCAACATATGAATACTACTGCACAGTACAATTTAAAATGCAACTCTCTTCTGACTTCAAATCACTGCTTACCCACCAAAACTGCACCAAGTAATTTCTGAACAACAACACATCATCTCTAAAAACACGCTCTTACCTTCCTCAGTTTCTACTGGTTGCTGGGATAGAATTTTAAGAAGAACTGGATTTTTCCATACCCCTTCCCTTGTGATATCCACCAATATTTGGAGGTTGTTATTCCCAAATTCCAGTAAAGCATCATGTGAATCCTATAAAATGTAAAAAAAGTCATTAAAAGTCTTAGCTAAAAATTAAGCCAATGTAATTTTACATTATCTATCCTAATATTTCACTATATTCTAATACTTTCACACCATTCCTCTCAGTCATTACTGCTTTAACAAGTTTTCATTGGGATTTTAATAGTTCCATGTCCTTTCACTTCTCTAATCCTACAGCAAAACTTTCCAATTTCAGACTGCTGAGTTGACTGAAATGGCTTAAATGAAAAGGCTATTCTGCAGTTGTAACTCTTCTGCAATTTTTATGTTTCTCCATGTACATGTGTATATATAAAAAAAAATTACAGGAATTGTATAAAAGACAAAGCATACTTTTGTATCAAAGCATATAATGCTATTGAAGAACTCGGAAGACTGAATAGTTTTCAAAATTAGTAACAAAATGGTAAGAGTCTAAAATTGTACATTTAGTGTTAACACTAAAGATGAGCCAGTCAATTCACTCTGAGAATCATGAAAGCCATCAGTCACTAGTTGAAGAATGCCATAGGAGATTTCATCATTAAGATGAAAACATCCTTCTACTGGATATGAAGATGCAATTTTCTTAGAAACTAATCTATGTCCAGTGAGTTTACTCTAAGATCCAGGGGCTTCTGATCCTAACAGATTTGATGCTGTGAAGCCTGACCCAGAGACTCTCCACAATCAGCGGGCCTCCAGGTGAAGTTCACCCACGAAACCTCTATAAATAGCACATTGCTCAGAGTGATCAGGGCCCTACTGCTTTGAATTCTGGAAATCTGAGGAGTAAAGGAGGAATTAAAAAAAGACATTACACATGGGAAGAATCTAGAGTCTAACACAGAAAAGAAAGCAACTTAAAACAAATTCCAGGCATTTCATGTTCCTAGTAGATAAACGGATGTAGGGTGACTTGAACTCAAAGAACTAAAATACCACCTTTCAGAATTACCTAACACTGACAAAGCCAACTAACTGAAGCAATTTGTGGCTACACCTTCAGTAAAAATGCTTCTCACAGCAGATCTTAAGTTCAATACGTGACAATGCCCCCTAGTTCTGGTGAGCTGTGTTTCAAGCTGTTCATATTTTTAACACAATCTTTAACTTCACGCTTGCTTTTGATAACCTCTGTTGTATCCTTTAGATATACTGGAATCAATTCTATGCTCTGAATTATTAGAATTAAATTGAGCTAGTGCTATGACCACTAAAAATACGAGAGCAACCAAAGAACTTTGTATCATGGGCTGTCAAAAGACACCAATGAACCGCTTATATCAGTGCAACACACAAGACATGTTTAAGTCTGAGTTACCTTCTACAACCAAGGGACTCTGCTACGAAAATGACCAAGATTTTTCCATTAACCATTCACAGTAAAGGGCATCTTTGCACTTAATGATCAGATGTCTTTTAATAAATCAGATATTGATGTTCAACAACCAATATCAGATGCAATTTCAGACCATCTTCACTATTTTGATACAATAGTCTATTTCCTTTCTAATACTGCAGCAAATTGTACTGCACAAATCTCTGCACAAGAGAACTTGAATTTTAACTCTTGGGCAAAGCATCTCCCTAGTAAGAAGTGAGGCTTTATTCACAGTAAAAGACTCATGACAGGAAAACTACGTTCTCACAGTGAAGGGCTCACTTACATTGATCCACAACTCTCTCAAGTTTCTTGAAGGACTTCTCTTGATTACCTATGAAACCATCCTATCACATATGGTACTTAGTAAATCCCAAATTAAAGCAAAGCACAGTCAACACAGGGTTCTTCTCTCCTTACTCCCTGATTACACGTGTCTGCCCCAAGTACGCCATAGCATATTTGTGTACTGCATGTAATAAACTCAAGTATTAGAGCACCAATGAAGTCTATGTCCAGCAGCAAGTTCATACAGATCTATTTGTTCTCTGGACAGTCTGTCAGTCTCTACAATAGGAAATTATGTGTACGAACCTCTTTAGAGAGCCTGTGCATAACTTTCGGGCATTCTTTCACTAAGCTGAGAATACAGGCGAGGTTAGAAGAAAATCATTCCCAGCAAATACCAAGTGAAGATTCCAACAATCCAAACAGGACCACAAAAAGATGTAGACACTCCTACAAAGCTCATTACAGCAGACAACTTACTGCTTGCTCATCTAGCACACAATGAATTGTGAAATTTTAGAGGGAGAGCAAGAACACTGGGTGGTGTTCTGCACCACAAGGCGTTAAGTATCTGCAGGAGATCACAGAAGCAGCATAGGGAAGTCAAGAAAAAGTAGAGCATATTTTCTATGTTCCTGTGTAAGCTGATAAGGTAGCACCCAAATGTACCCCTGATGCTAGAAATGGGTATTACTGTACTCCATAGCTAGGCTAATCTTCCTATGCTAGTCATGATGTTAAAGTAACATAATGTCCTGACTCACCTTTAAATAAACAGGATTTCCATTTATAACCAGCCTTTAATGCAATAGGCCAGAGGGGAAAGGAGAAAGGAAACAAAGCAAGCTATCAGCTGTCACTGTTAAAAGTCCTATCTATGCATTCACAATCTTCAGCTGCTAATTAGCCTCCAAGTCTCATAAGGTTTGATGGTTGACAGGGACTTGGATGTGGGATATTGCAGAGAAGCTGTCAAGGCTTGCTTTCAGACTATCATCACCTGCTGCTCGCACACCTGGACACAAATCACACCACACTCCAAGGAAATAAAAGGCTCTAGGGGCCAAGCTGACAGACACGTGCATCTCTCTGGTTTTCTTCACTTGGCCAACAAAGGGAAGGACCAAGAAAAGCTTGAGGACAGCTAAACAGGACATTGAGCAACAGAAGACACTGGAGAGGCTGCGGTACTCTGTAACTTTGCCTCAAGTTTTCCTGTCAAGGTATGCATTCTGGCCTTCCTGGTCCCTGTCAACAGTGGCAGAGCTGGAGGTGGGGAAGAGGCATAAATTGGCATGCCAGAGAAGATCTTAATCACATTAGCATCCATGGTATCAAACAGAAGCCAAGGGTGTCAATGGAGATTATGGATGTCACTGCAAGTCCTGTACTAGGCTCTTTAAGGTCATAGTCACTGGGGAAAGGTCTCTAGTGACTTGAAGAAATCACCAAGAGTAAGAAACTCTGGGGAACTACAGACCAGTCAGCACAACCTGTCCCCAGAAAGAACATGGGACAAATTCTCCTGGAAACGACATCCAGTAATCTGACTACCTTCTGTGTTAACAAGCTACAGATGACATTAGTCATACTTGGCAAGGCTTCTGACAACCTCCCATAGTATCTTTAAAACCAAATTGTTAAAATAAGGAAAAGTGGACAAAATACAGGTGAAAAAACCAGCTCAATAGCCAGACTTAAAAGGCTTGGGACAAACTGTACAAAACCCAACTGGCAGCTGTCTCCCAGTAGCACTTCTCAGGGTCAAGAGTGAGCTGGTATTTTTAACACATTGTCCGAACAATGGGACAAAGCACATTCATTCTCTGCCAGCCCACAGGTTATAGGGAACCTGGAGAGCAGCTGACACTGTTGGGCAGGAAGCCATTAAGACATTCAAGAGGCTGCAGAATATCGCTGAGAGGGACTCAGTGAAGCTCAACATAGGCAAATGGAAGTGCTGCACATGATACAACCCCAAGTATTAGAACAGGTTGGTGACCAGCTGGCTAGGTTCCAGTTTGGCACCACAGGTCTCTAGGGTCTGTAATTTAAGTGTAGGTCAGCAGTGAGCTCTTACTGCAAACAAGGCTAGCTATGCTGAACAGTCTCAAACAGAGCATAACCAGGAGATTCCTGAAGTGTTTATTCCCATTTGGCACTTTTGAAATTCCACTGCAGTACAACACCTAGTTTGCAACTGTCCTGTACAATTCATTTGCCATAGTGATGCAGGTCCAGCAAAGACCCTCACCTTTAGAAGAGAGGGTGAAAAGGAAAATCTTAGAGCTGTCTTTATCTTCACCATATTGCCAGAAGGTAGTTGGAGCTGTCTAGCAAGGGAGTCACGTGAAAGGAAATTCTCTAAGTGTGTGTGTGGTGTTCCCATATGTAAACACTCTCATTTTGAAAGGACTAACGACAGTTTGTCATTTTCCATTTCTTAAAGACAACATTTGGTGGGGCAGGACCCTAAGCAACCTGATTTAAGAAAGCCCTCTTACTCTGAGTGAAGAAGTAGATCAGGTAACTGAGCTTTCTTCCAGCAACCTCATGACTCTACCACAACAGAAACCTTCAGAGAGCTCCAGATTCAACACACTGAAATTTCACTATGTCTGAAAGCACACTTTGGGGAAGTCAGTGCTTCTGCCCTACAGGAGTATTTTTCCAACTGCAAGAAAAAAACCAAACCAACAACAGAAGTGAACAAAAAAGCACACATTAGGAGTTCTTTCCAAATGCAGAACTATAGTGCAGACTTCCACCTTTTAAGGACCGTAAAATTAGAAGTCTCATAGCTCAATGCCACAATCAAGCGGTTTTGATAACTTTAACAAATCTCCCTTAGCAGTATCAAAGATTTTCTGCAGATATTGCCCCAAAGTTAATTTTATTTTTAGATAACAGTTGTAACTGTGTTCCAACTGTTAGCTCATAGCAACCCGCTAACTGAAATCATTAAAGATCACGCTACTTCTAAAAATGATCATAAAGAAAGTAAAAGTAGTGAGTTATTGGTAAGATCACCTCAAAAATCAGGTGTTGGTATTGGTAGAAGAGTTAGTGCTAATTGGCAGATGCAAAGATAGCCAAGCAGGCTGCTTGCAATGGCTGAGCCTGAAATGTTACTCACAAGGTTAAAAGTAATTTTGGAATGTCACAGCTGGACCCTAAAGATGCAAGTGACTCTACATGCTCTTGACCAGAGCTCAAACTGCTCTTAACAGCACTGAGGGATTGACACACAAAGGTTTCAGGCTGTGTTTAAGCATCGGAGAACATCACTTAAGGCTCACACAACTGTTCCTCCTCTCAAGTCTTTGCTTCCAGTGCAGGCTGGAATAGTGAACAAAACTCATCACAAAGACCCTCAGGGAAGAAGTGGGTTTTTTGGTTTGTTTTGCTTTTTAAAATTAAAGCATGATCAATTCCCCACTTTACACTGAGCTAAATGGCATGCCAATAGAATCAGCCAGGTGAATGACATACAATGCTTAATACAATGCTACTGCCAAAAGATGCTCAAGTTGTAGCCTCCGGACAGCTTTAAAAACACCACTGGAAAACAACAAACTGATCTAACCTTGAATCATCCATGAAATACGTAACCACAGCCCAGTTTCTGTAATTGGCAGTTACTTCCTATGGGAAGTCTATGTATATTATTTTATCTTCAGTCTTGAGGATGATTAAGAAAACAGCTACAGGTGTGCATTTAGAAGAGATACTGGATCTCACCTAAAAAAGTCAATAGAAGTCCATTTTAACAACCTCTACTTTAGGCCTTTCCCAACTACGTCACACAGCATTAAGTCTTTTCAACTCAACAGGTTGCCAGAGTTCATCCACTATGCATTCTCTTCCCTCACACTAATGTTACAGCATTAACCTCTCTCAGTCTGAAGCGTAGATCAGGCCAAAGACTAACTCCAAAAAACCATCAGCATTTAAGAGCCTATGCGTTCAAACTTCACCTGGAAGACTGAACTCAATGAGCTTTACTGAGCTCTGCAAAGGCATTCAACACTGGTGTTATGCCCTAGAAAGGGGTGGAACTACCTACCAAAGCACTGAGGAGCCACAGTCTCAGAAACAGCCAGAGCAGCCCACCTATCTGCCATCACTACTGGAATGACATGGCTGACAAAAAAAATTTTAAAAAATCATACAACCTGGACACAGGTGAGGTACTGCTACTGAAAATACCACTGTCCCTCAGATTATGACATTCAGTGATCCAGACATCCAATGTAAACAATGTCTTCCCAATAGCAACTGTTCCCTAATCTGAGGGCTTCAGGATGCAGTACAGAGCCAGCATAGCCCAGTCCAATTATGAGGATCATTCACATTTCAGCACCTCTGTATTAAGGACCTTAGAAGGTGAGGAAGAAGGGGCTTTTGATATGAGCAAACTGATTTGCTGAGTCAGCACTGCATTTGAGATTCAGAGTGTCAATACCAAAATACCAAATATAAAATTCACCAACATATGTAGCATAAATAACTAACTACTGTCAGTACACTCCCCTTCCATTACAGTATACATATCTCATTACGTTAGGACAACACCATAAACAGGTTCTGAAGAGCAGGACATAAAACATCTCATTCCAGATGAAGTAAGGAAAGAATAATACAGTAAGAGCCTATGGACAAAGTTCAGTAGAAAAGATAAGCCTTAAAACAGTTTACTGAAGACATCAGGACTTTTCAGTCCCGGCAGCTTAAAGTGATCAGCATCTACCAAAGCTTCACAGAAGTTTTTGGCTTATGCTCACCCTCAACTCAGTTTTTCTTAATAAAGCATTGACGCTCTTTGTAAGGCTTGAAGGGAACCCTGTTCCACAATCCATATTCAATACCTAGAACAACACATCCCTACTCCCACTAAAGACATCTTTGAATGCATGGTTTTACCTTCTTCACCTGACTAGATTATATCTATCCACACAGTATACCTCTCCACTGAGTTCCTCCCTCAGATTAACAGTTTACTTGTATCAAGAGTCCTGTTGTAATTCTGCCCCAATCCTTTCACTCATATTTTACAGCATTTCCCCACTTGTGTCTGCATCTTTTTGCTTGCTACCACTGTATAAATCCATGCTGAGAATCCTGCCATACAATCTCACATCGTGTTTTCATTTTGCCAAGCTGCCTCTGATCTTGCTTAGGGATAGGGAAAACTAGACTCATGGGTGACTGCAGGACATAACTGTTTTTATTTAGGATAACAGAACAAACAGGTTCAGACACCAAATAAAGATTTTGACAGCATTTTGTATATAAGCTGGACATCAGCGACACTCCACTTTCAGGTCTAGGACAGTCCCCACACCTTGGTGCTTTGAAATGAAAGCTCCCACTCACCTTCCACATTCCTGGGATGAAAATTTATTTGAAGTTTCACTGACTCCCATTACCTATGCAGATTGTTACAGAGCAACTGCGGGCAGTTCCAAAAAATACCTCCCATATTAGGAGTTATAGTCCTCAGAAGCCACACTTGTCCGTTTTGTTAGAAAAGCAATAAGGACATGTGCTAACATACTATTCTGCAGTGCTTTCCTACTGGATTTGCCTGGAGATTTGCACATTAACATGGTCACATACAGGCTTTAAACCTACAAGACAGCCTACAAGTGATTCCTGCCTGAAGGTCTCTATTGCCCTCCACATGACTAACATCCTCCTTCTGTGGTGATAAGTGGGTTCCTACTGTATTCCAAGGCAGGGCACAAGCGTTCTCATTCTCATATTTCTGCCAGAGCGCTACTTCAAAATCTTATTAGAAACACCTGTTTGTAAAAGTCCACAAACCTCTTCAGCAAGGTTTCAGAACACCACCATTTTTAATCAGTTCACTATCTGAACTATGGGGAGCATTAGATGAGTGCTAAACTTGGAAGCTGTAGCTTCAAAAAGTCACTACAAAAGCCACGTAGATATTACTACTCCTGGCAGCAGCACATCTTAAATATTCTCTAGTTCTAAAAGTTGACATGAGAGATCTGAGCTTGCGCTACCCTTTGTAGAACCCCAGAAGATAAGGGCTCACGTGTGTCTCCAACACCAATAGTGAGATGCTGAGGACCCAACCAAGGATTGTTGCGTATAACACACTGTGAGAAAGAACAAAATGTGGCTGGAGAAGGGGCCATGTGAACGTAGGGCAGCACTCTTCCGTGAAAAACATCCTCGTTCTTGTTCCTGGAGATAAGCACAATACAATCCAGTGCAAGTTCAGGAATGAGACTGAGAAGTAGGGATGGATGGTAGCAGGGGGAACAAGACCAACCAAGACCACCGAAGCCCTCTGACCCATTTTCAGAGGGGTCTGAAAAACCAGACTGCACATGACTGCACAGCTAATTTGCATACAAAGTGAGAAACCTGTCTTCAGGGCAGGAAAACCCATCTATAAAAAGGTACCCCAAATAAGCCTGGGTGGTAGCTCCAGGATCCTGGACATCCCATCAGCTGGACCAACAGTGGAACTGGGACTAGTGAGCTCTTTTTCTTTTTCTCTCTTGTTTTCTCTCTTCCTTCTTATCTTACCCCTTTAGCCAACCCCCCCTGCTGTGTGCTTATATCATAGGTCAAGGACTAACATCCCATGCCAAGCATGTAATTTACTAATAAAACATTGTGAGCTTTTGTGCATCCTCTGACTTTTGTAGATCCTTAAGGCCACAAGCATTTACGAATCTTGGATGCTCCATCCCTCTTAAGAGTGGGACATCACACCCTTCTACCACTGGAATTTAACAGTTCTCTTCCAATGTACTCAGCATAAATAGAGCCATCTCATCGAACTAAAAACCTGCTCTCTATTGACAGAAGTATCAAAGTTCGATCACTTGCTTCAAAATCCTAGAAATGCACAGGTTTGTTAGATCATAGAAATTACTAAACTTGGTAACAAGATACTCCTTGCAGATCCTGCCAGCTAAAAGCTAGCAACTTTTAGAGCTGCATTGTAACTCTGCTTTAATGAAAAAAGTCATGAATGACTTTAATGAAAAAATATACCCTCCCATATTCCGAACATAAGAGACCATCTTGTTTCATGTCTAGGCCACCTCAGTTACAAACATATATGCCTTTTAGCATATGATAAGATCACAAGGCTTAGGGGAGACCGTATCACCATGTTCTAGTATTTAATGGGTAGCTACAAAAATGATGGATATCCCCTTTTTACAAGAACTCACATGGAAAAGACATGGGGTAATGGGTACAAGTTACTCCTAGGGAAATTCTGATTGGACAATCAAAGAAAACTTTTTATAAAGAGAAGATTCAGCCACTGGAATAATCTCCCTATGGAAGCAGTGTATTCTCCAACACTGGACAATTTAAAGATTTAGCTGGGCAGGGTAATGGGCTATCTTGTCTAGACCCTGCCTTTGTCCAAGAAACGTTGGACCAGATGATCCTTGAGGTACTTTCAACCTGATACTCTGTGATTCTGATTCACTCCTCTTTACCCTAAGATGACTGTATTAGTAAATTAAAGAAATGCTACTTTGGAAACAGTAAGTTTCAATGTCTTGCATCAGCCCTAACATAAAAGATGAAACCGTGGCTGAACACCCTTATCTGTGGCATCCCCACAAATGAACAGGTTGGGAGCACAGACCCAGCCTTTGGCCAACAGCCAAACAGACGGCATAGGTGGGCATTGTCAAAACGAGCTGATACGCCTTCAAACCTGGCTCTGGAGTGCTGCAATGTCCATTGTGCTCTGTTGCAGTTGCTAAAGGAGTCCCAGGACTTATGCACTAAAAATAAAGGACAAATCCTTGTCACCATTAAGGCCACAGGATTTAAACTGTACCTACCGCATTTCTATTACCAAGTACATGCCACACCCAACTGTTTTTAGGGTTCCCATGATAATACATATTCCATGGTATTTTAGGAAAAGGAGGTTTCTCCACACCTGGAATCACTCAAGCACAGACTGTCTCTGTCCTTTCCACTACTAGCAGGACTACAAAGCTCTACTAAACTGCTTCTCTCAGTTTAAAGTGTTTAAAGGTTTATTCTTCTTCAGTCCACTGAAAAGTTTTCACACGTCCTGTTTCCTTGACTGCAGGCAAAAAAAAAGTAGAAGCTCAGAACTAGCATCTTCAGACCTAATGCAGCAGTAGTAAAGCCTCAGGGACTGAGAAAATCCCCAGTCAAAGGGGTATGAGGTCTTGTGGTAAAGACAGCTGCAAGGTCTAAGTTCACTTCCAACTATTTTCTGCCAAAGTCTTCACTTCAGTAACTTATAACTGAGATTAGCTTCCAACTTCACCAATCACAGTTAAAGCCAGATCAGGCAATAGCAGAAACAGAGCAGTCGCTGGTCCTGGAAGGGCCCATCAATATGAATACAGCAATACCACTCCTGTCTTTCAGCTCCATGAGGAACACCAGTTCTCGCAGACAGCTAGTTACTACCTCCAGACTAAAACCCAGAAAACGTCTCTTCTTCCTACACAGTCTACATTAGCCATCTTGATTTGAGCGTAGGAATGTAGTAGTATGAGCTTATTTCAGCACCACCTCCAAAGAAACACTTCTAAGAACCACCTGGACGAAAGACCTGTCCTACCATTTCCATCCCTCTCAAATCAGGTACAGACACTAACCTGCCACTCAGACCTCCACAAAAGCTCTTTTATCATCAAAGTAATGCTTCAGAGCTGTTAAATCACTTCATTTAACTCAGTCTGTCTTGCACACAAATCATTAGATCAAGACTTACTAAGGTTCTCTTGCTTAAGTTGCCATCAACTGTGTGATTATAAACATGGTGTTGGGCCTTAAGACTCCCAGTGCGGTTGCTGCAGTTAGTCTTTTGCTGCTCAGAAATTCTTGCTGCCTAGGTAACAGCAATGCAGGACAAGTGGAACTCAAGGGAAGGGTAGAAGAGAAGGAATACAACTATATAACTGCAGCCTTTTTTTTTTTTTTATATGTAAATTGCAAAAAAAGAAATTCAGAACACTTACCTGAATGGATTGATGGAATCCTAACCACACCTCATGCGGCAATTCACTTTCAGGAATTGAAAGCAGTAGCTCAAAACAACTCCTGGAAAAGCAAAAAGCAAGTAAACAAGCTATCTGAACCCATTCCCTTGTTACAATAAATAACATTTGTGACACATACTGCTTAGTATTCAGATAAGCAATGACTGAAACATGTTAGATTGTGCAAATCAATTAAAGGCCTGAAACAGCCTGTAAATCATGCATGATTCATCATATGGAAAGAGTGCTCCTTTTTACTACACACAAGCTCGCTAATTTAAGATTGTAGCTACTCTTATCATACAAGATAGTCCATTTAATGTGGCTCAAGAACCTTGCATCACAGAATTTCTGTTCTTTCTTATCAAAGGAAGCCTAATAACCATTGTAAATAAAGCTCACTGGAGTCCAGTATGGTCTCTGCCTAGAAGGAGAATGAAAGCCAGCCTCACCTAACTCAACATTTCTGCACTGACATATATAAGGAAATAAAACTGAAAAACAGCTTGACAGAAGACACATACATCAGCACAAAAATGGACCTGGACAAGCTATGTCAAGAGGAGCATCAACACCTAGAAGCACCTTATGAGCCTTTGATACCAACTGGGGGAGCATTCCAATACCTACAGCACAAACTGTGACGTGCCATGGCAGGACTGCTGCCTATATTGTTCTCAAACAGGACCTACCCAACCTTGTAAGGGACACATGGATTGCCTAAAACCCTACTGAACAATTAGACCTAGTCAAACTAAAAGTGTTAACCATAACACTCTGTCTAGAGATTCACAAGACTTAGACACAGCAAAAGTGTTGTCATAAATCATGACAATATAAGGAAAGAAAACTAATCTAGGACACCACCTATAAAAAAGCACTGAAACACTGCTATAAGCTACATCTACACTGTTAGTTTCAACTTCTGCTACTTTATCTTCAAAACATCCTCTCTCAAATATTAAATAGAAGAATGACAGGACAACACATTCCTTCTTATGGTAAATAGATTAGATAGACAGACAGACAGACGAACTGAGCTTTGGGCAGTGGAAAAGGAAGAGATGACCATAAAGTAAACATGAGTTTCAGATTTGCTTAGTACTCAGAAAGAATATCCATCTTCCTCCTGACCTCTGATAAATGCATTGAACAGTTACCTACCAGATGCTGTGCCTACTCAGTTTTTAGCCAGATTCAGCAGTCATACACATCAACAAGACCAAACGGATGAATATTGAATAAGTATCTGGCCATCCTTTACACATTTCCTAAGTTTGAGTTCACTCCCAACCCTGGTTCCTTGAAATAGAGGTTTAGACCTGCAAAAGCTCTAAGCAGTTTTATTAGATTGGAAGAAAATACAATAGCCTTCACCACTGTCCTTACATCATTATTCACATGATAAGGCACAAGACTTTGCTGATGATGAAAAAGCAGGCAATAGAACCACCAGATATTCCAACTGCCATAGGTTTTAATTTAATAAAATAATCAGGACTTCGTTTTGCCTTATACTCCAGCTTGGCAGTTAATTCACCAGCCCAAATGTTTAGACCCAGGTAGATGCTAATAGGTTATCAAACCCAACTTTACAAAGAACCTGAACTCTATGTTAACATTAAAAATAAAAAAAACCAAAAACTAAAAAACCCCAACAAAACAACAACGAGAAAACCAACAAAAAACCCTAAACAAAAAACAACCAAAAACCAACCAACCAAAAAAATCCCTAAGTATGTGTCCAGTTTTCATCCACATCATACAAAGACTCTACACCCAGTAACAAATTTGCAAACTTCATGGCCAACGTGCTTTTGTAAAGCCTTTTGATGCACACCCCACTTTCAGACTTAGTCAATCAATCCTATGTCCACTTCCAACTCCTAGAATTACTTTTTCTAGAACATTACTTTTTCATATATGTGATACTGGTTATATAATAGGCTTGAACAAAATGACAAAGCAAGCTTTTAAACATATTTTTTCTAAACTTAAGCAATAAATTACTTCTTGTACAGTGAAAAAATCTGCAATTACATTTTCAAAGCATTGTGTATATAGAGTGAGATAGTCTAGGAAGACAAGAGGATCTATTTTATGTCTCCAGAGCTACTGTCTGTTGTAGTAACGTAGAACTGATCTGAACCAAAAGGCAAAAGTTCTTTTGCTTCAAGTCCTCAAATCTTCCTCAGGATCCCAACACAGAGCACTCTGATCTGGAAGTCACTCCATAAGAAATCTGGAGCTCCAGACATAAAGGCCACCATGTAAAACAACTTCGAACACAATTGTAAAAGTAAAATTCAGGACATTCCAATCACAATTTCCTTGGCAGAAAAATAATTAGAATTCTAGGTCAATTAACTAAGTTTTGTTTTAAGAATTGATTCAAACACACAGCTGCATAAAAACTAGACAGCCTTCCCTACTGTCAAGAGGGACAACAGACTATTTAGCTTAATTCTTTCTTTTGGTCCTTATTATACAATACTTTAAAACACACTTCTGTCACTGAAATCCCATTTCCCTCTTTGCTGTAATGCAACTAAACAGAGTTTACATGTCATGGCTAGGCTACAAATCAGAATATCAGGATCACGCCATGAAGTCAAGCCTTTCTAACCCTACTCTACTAGTGTCACCACAATGCCTCCCTACACAAAACTCAATTCCAAACTTTAATCACAATTTTTGCAAATAAACTGGAATGGGTGCTTGAATTTTTACATTATTAGAAAAAATATTATTCATCTGAAACATTCAACTTCAAAATATCTTTTAGGAAGAGACGTCCTAGATATGAATTTCTTTATTTCAGAACAAATAACTATGCAAAATTCACCATATTACTTGCATACAATTTTTCTGTAATCACTTTATACCTCATTCACAGAAAGTTTTAAAATTAAATTTTAAAAGCTTTCAGAACTGTGTTCATCTTTAGATTGTATTAGAACACTTTTCCTATTCTAATCTTCTTAGAGACACAAAGATGACTCATTATACATTGGATTATCAGCAGGAATTGTTCACTTGTTGCCAGGAATTATCCTGTGCTTATTAGGAGTTGAATTAGCTCTTAATGATAGACGGCGGAGTGGTTAAACGCAAGCTAGTGAATCAAACTGCAACAGTGTATTAGGCTTTATTAGAGATGAGAACAGCTTTATTACACCAACAGCTAAGTGTCATGTGTGCCTGCTCACAGACTGCTGTGGGAAGCAAGCACACTCTCCCTGGAAGCAACATCTGTTAGATTCCATAGGTACAACCAATAGGTGAGATAGAGCTCCACGCTTGGTCTTCTTGCTTCAATACAGTTTTGCTACTTAAACCAGATGGCATTCAAACCTCTCTTCTCTTTTTATGGTTGAAAAAAAAACCATACAAACACCCTCTCTAAGTTGTAGAAGTGGTAAGCTCTCTTTCAAGTTCAGTGCCATCACAGCACACAGGAGAAAATGGAAAGCAGTCAAATCTTAGTTACTGGCAAACACAATGTGACTTATGACCAAATATTACTTTTTTAACTTTCATATATTAATCTTAGTATCATATAAACCATTTTCAGATGGAAGTAAAATTTTCATACTGATGGTAACATGACACCTTCCCCCTCACAGCAGCCTCAGAAATAAAGTACTCACAGAAGCTTGAGTGAATAACCAGCTTCAAGGGTCTCCTGAGATTCACAATGATAGCCAGCTAACTGTCAGAATTAGCCATATCACATCTCTGATATGGCTAATTCTTTATTAATTCTTCTACAGAGGCAATACCTTTGAAATAGTAATACTGGGGGGTGAGGGGAACGCACCGTGCTTTGGGGCTGTGAGAATAACCTGTCCAAGCTCCACTTAAGCAAAACAGGTAAGTCACTTCATAGCCATGGCCAAAAAGAACATTCCTGTTTCCCCCCCCCACACCCCCAATCGTTTGTCACATCTGTAATCTACAAGAGCCACCACTCCAAGCTTTCCTTTTGTTTCCTAGGGTTAGACAGTGGACCAGCAATATCGCACACTGCATGAGCACCATGTTTCTTGTGGGAGGCACAGTCCCTACATCATGTCAGCTGTACTGTGAATGCACAAAGGACCTCAGCAGGCAGCAGGGAAGACCACAGTATACTGAGTTTTGCTGTTACTGGCTCACCCTGCTGAGAAGGATGTCAGGAAGAGGACGTTCTTTTCCTCTTCTCCAGGAGGAATGTTGGAAGGAGGATTTCAATACGAAGTAGAGCACTTCTGCTTTGAAACAGCAAGTTTGCTAATTTCACTTCCAATCAAGGGTCAAGTCTGAAAATACAGTGTGTATGACAGCTGTGGGTAATCCAACTGTCTCCCCAAAAATCACAATTACATGGGAACAGTATGCTTTTGTGTCCCTAACTAGGTAACAATCTTCCTCCCTCATGGAACCTCAATTTTTATCTTTAATTCTCTGCTCTAACTTCTCTCTCACTCCCTTGGAAACTTATGAAAAAGAAAAATGTGGGAGAGTTAATTCAGGTATGCCATTTGCCTCACCTTATCTTCTACCTCAGTCCTTGTACTTCCCATTCCTTAAACTCCTTTCAAATGTAATCATTACAAGAAAGAGGAGATTCCAGCAAGTCAGCTTTTCTACCATCCTCTAACACAAGGTTTTCTGAATATACAAGCTACAACAAACTCCTCAGGCTGAAAGCTGGAAGAAACCATATTAGCAAAAGCAGAATATTCTGGTATTTCTCAACAAGAGAAAAGCAAATTTGATACAGAATTGGGATTTACACCTCAACATATCTAACGGTGGCAAAATACATAGAAAATACTCCAAGTAGAGATGCCCTGCAAACAGACACTAAAAGACAAACTTTTAAAATTACATAAGTAGGAAACAACAAAATTCACAAGCTAATTAATGATAATATGATGAAGACAATAGTACTCTATCCTTAAGGGGACAGTCTGCAAAAACAATAAAGATATTTTGCCAAAAATGTGTATTAGGTACCAGGTAAATGATTTAGCAGTTAAAGTCTTAGCTTTCCATAGTATGAACTTAAGACACACTTCTCCTGATTTCACATGTTTTCAAAAAACCTCAAAAACACTCCTAGTTCACATATTTCTCACATTTAAAAAGAAAATCATTCAAGGCATCATTTAGAGATACCCGGTTCTGAGCTGTTCATTTATATTTTAAGTCAGTCCATCACAAAATAAAGCATTTGACCAAGGAGTTCACGGATAAAGTCCTTCTTAAAGAGAATACCTGAGTTCAGAACACAAAACAAGAGACTGATAACAAAAAAAACCTCAAAAAACAAGAACAGTCACAGAATCACTTTTATTCTGTGATGATCTTCATATTCAAGGTTCTAGATCTTCACTCTCCCACCACAAATGACACCTCACTAGCAAGGAATGACCAGCACATCACATCACCTTATCCTTCTCAGGTTAAATTGATCATACTCCAGTGCACAAGAAAGCCCTCAGGCTACACTCTTCGATTATGAAAAGCTGCTTTGCACTTAAGACAGACTTTGAGGAACTACAAGTTATCCCAACTCAGCTGATGTACTGTAAAATGGCTCTCTATTCTGTTCCAGGAACTGCTGTGCTTTAACTCATGTCTAGTCTGCTTTGCAATCTTATAGCACAACTCAAGACTGCCATGAACACAAATCAGCTTGTCCTTTTCAACAAGGGGCACGTTCAGAATGCCCCTGCACTAAAGGGGACAGAACACACAAAGCTGCAACTGCAGAACAAGGGATACAGGTTTATTAATCCATGAGTGAACGTCTAATATTGAAGCTTCTATTTAATGAGCACTACGCTAAGTTTCTTCTACAGAAAATACTTGCAGAATGTTTTAAGAACGAGCAGAAAGAAGAGAACCTTCCTAATACCTACATGATTATCCAAATACAGAAGAACAAAGCCTTAGAACTTGTACACATTAATTAATTAAATGCTCAAATGCATTTTTGTGGTATGATTAAAAACATATTAAAGACATTTACTAGATGATAAATCACAAATATAGTTGTCAAGTTAAGCAATAAACTATTTCAACAGCTTCCCCTTAAATTTATAAAGTGCAGTCCTTTTTTAAACAAAAAAAATATAATATACCAACTTAAAACTTACAGCACTAGCCTGCCAAGTACCAAAAGAACATCTTCACATTCTGTAGTCAAGTAAGGTCTTGCATTAGCAAAGCTTTGGATGGAGATTCGATACACTTCCAAAAAAGGTAAAATATGTTCCGATGCACCCCGACTGCCAGCATACTGGAGCAGCGTCTGAAACAAAATGAGTTATCATTAGAAGTTCTTATAACACACTTTTGCTTAAAAACAAATTTCAATATACAATATCAAACACATACAGTGGAATAATTCTGGAAGTGAGAAATTTTTACTCTGAAGGAGAATTTAAAGTGGCAGCTTTTCACCTCAACAGAAATTCTCCCTCTTATTGAAATATGTTTTATTTACTTTATTACTTTGATGAAGTTATCAGAATTTCTAGAAAGCTAGATGCAATTGGCAGAAACGTGAGCTATTAAGCAGAAAATTCAGGGAGAAGTCCTTAGCTCCTTTTGTACAACTACCATGGAGACAGAATCACGTAAGTAGCACTGCAATCTTTATTATTAGTGAGAACGCAGGAAAAATAGGAAGAAACTCAAGATTAAGAACATTACTACTAGTGTAGTATTTTAAAGATACATGCATTACCCACACAGAAAACATGAAGCCACTAAAAAGGGATACAAAGTTTGGATAAGATCATTACGTAGGCATTTTTCAAATGCAAAATTACCCTAGATTTTACTCCTTTACCACAGCAATCCCACATTACCTGGGCACATTACTAAAGCAGCAATATAAAATCTAGCCAGTTTTAAGAGAAATCACATCAATACAAGGACAACACCAGCATCTCCAAACCTTTTTAAAACTTACCTACACTACCATGCTATGCTCTGACAGGCTATGAAGTACAATTTGAGAGCAAGTAGTGCACTGAGCTGACACCTTTGCTCTACTGACAGCTTGCTTCACAAATAACAGCCCTTCCCTGGACATCTCCCTACACCTCCAGAGCAGTGATGCTTGTATTCTTACCAGTTCCCTCTCATGTGGCACCCTTCCTAGACTAAACAAGGTAACGATCTTGATTAAAGCCAGCTGCAAAGAAAACAAAACCAATGAAAGAGGCTGTGCTTTTTGGAACCCTTAGGGCCAAGACTGCATGGGAAAAAAACGTTCAGAGTGCTTCACCCTACCATTCAAAACAAGTCAAATTGTCCTACAAGGATGGTGAGGCCATATCAGTTTTCAAATCACTTCAAGTTGGGACTCTGACACAACAAACTTATTTTAACACTTTAAAAAAACCCACATGGATCATATCAGATGGTGAATGGACAGAGGACACTACTGAACAAACCCTACTAGGAGCTTCCTAAAACCAAATGCAGTCATAATAATGACCAAAAACTTCTAAGACAAAACCTACCCTCCAGCACAGCAAAAAATAAGTGGCCAGAATCCAATGTTACATCAGTGATATAACTGTAGTATACCAATCCTAGCCTGAAAACAATGCAGATGTCCTTTAGACTAGCAGAATCATGTGTTATACTTAAGAAAAATAAATCTATAAAAAATACCATCTAAGAATCAGTAATCCACTGTTTTGTGGACTGTTCTCCAACAATTCAGTAACAAAACTTCTGGGTGAATGGAAGTTACAAGCTTTCTAAAAAAAACCACATAATATTAATAGTTATAAAGACATAAGCAGGGGGGGAAATTGGAAGTTTGCAGAAATCACCCTTAAGCACAGCACAAAGATCATTAGCTGCAGCAGTGAATGGCAAGTAATACCAGTCTTCAAGCTTATATAACAGATTAATGAAGGATTTGATAATATAACTCAAATCATATATTGCTTTGTAGCATTAAATCACATTCAAAGACTGTCAAGCTGCAATCCCCAAAGGTAGTCAACTGATGACTATCATAAATCAGCTGTTTAGTAAAGCTAGCAGTAACAGTACCATTATAGTGACTAAAGAAACAGATCAAACACACCAATCCCTGCACTTTTCTAAAAATATATCCCTTAAAACCAATCTATTTAAAAAGCCAAATTTAGTACTCAATTATTTTGACAGACACTTTGATCATAAACTGCCCGGTCTGTGTAAACCATAAAACACAGCAGAATACTTTCTAAGATTAAATAAATTTTCTATTAAACACTGCACCCTTGCTCAAGTGAAATCCAAGCACCAGGATCAAAGTCTTAAAGCTAACATTTGGTTACTCAGTGAATTCCTTTTATGAAAAACTTCTGGTCAAATACATGAACAACAGTTTCAGTGTAAAAAAACATTCAAGGTGACAGACTTATTAATAGCTTAAACTTCAAGGATCTGCAGTTTTGAACATTATGATGCTATTACTATTAGCATACTGACAAATAAGCCAAATTTGTCAAATTTGTCAAATGTAGTAACTGTATTAAAGCAGTTCTTCAAAGCCCTTCTGCTATTTCACAAGCAATATAAATAATTGTTTAGTTGTCCACTATGGATTTCTCCTGGCAGTCTATATAAAAGCTATTATGGAAAAATTAACTTGACAGAATTAGATAATCTACGTGTTTAAGGGGTTCTGAAGTAACAATTCAGAAGCAATTACTACCTTACAGTCTAATTATCGACAAGATACAAATATTGACATCTAAATACTGATGAGAGTATTCAAGCATTTAAAGTCTGGTTAATACATGCCCACTTACACTTCATCCCATCCTCCTCTTTGACTCTAGTAACACATCTGATTGGCAAGTGCACGAGAAGCACAGAGACCATATCCACCTAACATGTAACATACAGACCAGCCTTGGCCCTCCACACTGCACAGATTTTCATGTTCTGCAGTGACAGAACAGCTGCTTAGCTGCACTTCCTCAGAAGCGTAATTCTTTTGCTCAGACCCAATTTAAAGACAAAGATCTCAAAGTTTCCTGACCTGTTGTTACAGCTTTGAGTCTCTGTTTCAAGAAAAACACTTCCCCCCCCTTCTTAATCATATCTGATTGCACTCAATGCACCACCTTCAAAAACTTCAGAAAGCCAACAGCTGCTGGGCACTGGCAGATGGGACGCTTTGATATCCTACAACCTCCACTTCACTGATAACTGTTCTTCCTATTTATGACAGCACAGCCTCAAACACCCCCTCTTAGCTGTTCTACCTGGCTGTTTGGGTACATACTGCACTCCACAACAGACGTGTTTTTCCCAAGGTGAATGTGCAAAGCATTCATGCCTGTACAATATAAAGTTGCAGAGTCAACTCATTATTTAGGCTTCAGCAGTTTCTTTGTTTTGTTATCCTGGACAAAAGATCTATTTCCCTGCTTGAAAATAGGGATCTTCAAGGAAATCGTGCCATCCAGCATCACTCCTTGTAAGAGCTACTGGAAAACTGCACACAGGAGCACAAGTTTACACGTAATAAAACAGCATTCAGACAGCTCAAAGCATAGGAAATTTACTAATTTGGTTCACAGTTTGCCTGACAGCCATGGTAATTTCCACAGCAAAACAGAGCACCTTCCAGGCCCCTGCCTCAGTTGTACTCACAGGATGGCAAACCTAAAACATTTCAGCTCTCCTTATGTCAGCTACTTCCCAAAATCAAACTTAAGCTCAGATAAATTCAGCTTCTTTCTAGGCACATTCTGCTATAGCTTAATAGGCTTATGACAAGCTTATATCAGTGGTACCCTCCAAGTAATTAATACAAAATTAAGCTGAGCCCCCTGAATTTCACTTATGGGCAGACCTCAAGTTATTTAAGTTATCACAAACATCCCCTGTCAGGAGAAACCCAGCATAAAATTACATCCGACCCACAGTGGTCTGACTGCACAGTAACATCACAAATCCATCCTTTGTTGAAGCTGCTGCAGGACAGATCAGCAGTTCCATATCTCTCATTGCATCTCCTGGAGTACAGGCACAACAATCTGAAAAGTCCCAGACTCATGGCAATTCAAAAGCAATCTTTTCCATTTTTATCTGTGCTATCACAGTACTTTAAAACCAGACTACAATAACAACACAAGGACCTAGAGGGCTACATTATTTGTGGGACACAGTTTGGGGTTTGTCATTGTTTGCCTTTTTTTTTGGTAGAAGAACTGTCTTTCACCAAACTCCACTGATCAAGTATCTCTAAAGCTTCTTCTGTACCAAACTAATCTGGAAAACTGGACGTGTACACACACTGATCATCTTGACAATCACTATTAAGTGTTAGCTGAATACTTGTGTCAATGTTCTCACACAGTGTACACCACTGGAAACAATTTCAGCAAAACCTAAACATGGAAAGAGTCAGACTTTGTAGTAGGCTCCATTTCAATGCAAGGTCACAGATCTTCACCATATACTGAACTTGGGATGAACACAGCAGTATGCAGCTGCACCCTGCACCTTGAGAAGAAAGGGTTCTGAAACCTAGCAAATATACTTATTCTGTTGTTTCAGTGTGATGAGCTAAACATCTTCCCAGAACGGTATGGCAAAGCACACAACCTGTGGATGCAAAATGGAAGACTGTGAAGGGTAACACCATTTATATATAATTTGTAACACACAAGCAAGCTTTTTTTTCCTATTTTGCCATTCACCAGTCAAATATTATAGCTTTATCAGCTGAAGTATTGTAAACTAGCTTAGAAAACAGATTTTTTTATTTCTTGCTTTAAAACCCGCAATCTCTTCAGACTCAGCAGGGATAACTCTCCAACCCAGCATCATAATTTTTCAGCCTTAGAGCTCACAACAAATGATGCTGTGAGGGTAGCAAAAACTAATTAATCACTGGAATAGTTGACTTAAGAAAGAGTTATCTCCATCACTGTGGCTTTAATCAAGATCAGCTCTTCTTCTGGAACTTAGGGCCTCGATTCAGAAATTGGTGATCTTCCTCTGGGTTGCACTAAGCAAGTATTCAAGACAAGATATCCAAACAACACCTCATTCAGTGACTTAAGGGCACTATACGCCCCTACAGGCCAGCAAGCACTCCTTGCACCCCACGGCAGATCTCAAACAAGACGGAATACGCAGATTTGATCCCCAGACAAGTGAAACACAGACAATCGCACGTCTCGGAACCGAGCCAAAACTGCACCAAGAAAATGCGGCGAGGCCCGCCTACCCCAGAGACCCACCCGAGGGCCACTGGATGTCTCGGTCCAAAGCGATGCCAAAATGCAAAGGCAAGCAGTCCCCTCGGCCCCCCAGGCCCGGCTCCGGGCTAGCGGCGAAGAGCCCACGGGGCGCCCTCGGCAGGGCGTGCACAGCCCCGCTCGGCAGCCGGGCACAGCGCCGCGAGCCCTGCGCACCGTCAGCCTGGGAAGAGCGAGCGCCCGGGAAGGCAGCCCCGTGCCTGCCCCGGCCGCATCCTCGCTGCCCGCACCCGGCCAGCAGCCCGAGGCGCGGCCCGCCACGCCCGGCTCCTACCTGGCAGAAGCCCCGGCAGTAGGCTCGGGACGAGGCCTCCGACACCTCCTGCTCGCGCAGCTCTGCTTGCAGCTGCCAGAGGCGGGCGCGGAGCGCCGGCACCACCCTCGGCACCTCAGGCCGCACCGCCGCCTCGGCCTCTGCGTCCGCCATCTGCACCCGGCCCTACTGCGCGTAGGCACCGGTCACGTGACCGGGCGCTGACCTCATCGGCCCGGGACGAGGTCACGTGACGCGCACACGTGACGTCCATCTCCGCGCGAGCCGGCAGCCGGGGCAGGGAGCGGACGCGCCCCCTCGAGCTGCCCCACTGAGGGGCGATGGGCGCCCCCTCGAGCTGCCTCACGTGAGGGGCGATGGGCGCCCCCTCGAGCTGCCCCACTGAGGGGCGGTGGGCGCCCCTTCGAGCTGCCCCACTGAGGGGCGATGGGCGCCCCCTCGAGCTGCCCCACTGAGGGGCGATGGGCGCCCCCTCGAGCTGCCCCACTGAGGGGCGATGGGCGCCCCTTCGAGCTGCCCCACTGAGGGGCGATGGGCGCCCTCTCGAGCTGCCCCACTGAGGGGCGATGGGCGCCTCCTCGAGCTGCCCCACTGAGGGGCGATGGGCGCCCGGGGCCCTCAGCGCACAGCGGGTGCGGTCGGCGGTCGCTGCAACCCGCGGGAACGGCCCCGGGCGCTTCGGGAGAAGGGCATCGACACGGGTTGGGAGTTTCAGCTCTCGCTGTGATAAAGGTGACTGCAGGTCCGGGGGGCTTGGAAGATAATAATGGACGCCGGCCAGAGTCAACTTTTTAACTTAGATTGCCGTTATTTTAATCTCCCATTTAACAGCACGTTGTTGAAAGCAGGACGTTCGTGTCTCTAGGATAGCCCTGAAGAGGCTGTTGCCTAGACACGGCAGCGGGGAGGATGGTAAATAGCTTTCACCAGGAATTTGCAGCATGTCTGGTGATGTGAGATGGTGAGCCCATGGGTTGGAAAGCAGTGTGTTGCCCTGAATCCTCCGAGAAAAGTTGACCCGCTGGGGTAAAAAAATGGGCAGGACTAGCAGCAGAGATTATGAAATCTCACAGAAAGTGATCAGAGCCAGTCAGGCTTGCTTTTACTGTCTGACTGTGAAAGGAAATACCTGAAAGCCACACAGAAGTAGAGGCTGAAATGGTGTGCAGTTGCCTGGAGCTCCCAGGTCAGAAATCTGCTGACAGGCATTTTGCCCGCCTTAATTTTTTTTAGGAATGAGGGGAGATGAAGCCCCAGGGCTTTCTGAACAGAAAAAGTAAACAAGCAGAAATTGCAAACATAGCATTTTCCTCTGTCAGAAACAGGCTGACCAAATTGCCAATTTAATTGATTTTTTTATTAACAGTAACTGGGGAGGGGTAAAAGGGAGTAGCCCAAATACCGCGAGTGACAAGGCAGAAGAATGACAGCATCAGCACAACACTGGCTGCTCCCTCACCCGAGGAGCCACTGGTGCTGGTCACCAGAACAGTTTATATAGTCTCTGGGCTGGCTCATGATTGGTCAGTCCCCTTTTGATCCTTCATGTGGTTGGCTCATTCTATGGTTCAATCTGGGCCAATCATTTTCTAGGGGATGATTCCTATTGGTTGTTCCTTTTATCCAATCCGCATCCTTCTGGGTGATGTGTACAGTGACATCATACCGGTGATGATGGGATGATGTCATACTGGTGATGATGTCATGATGTCACTCTCCGATCCTTCAGCAGCTCCCAGCCCTGCAAATTGATCTCGCCTGCTGCCCAATACTCACATAAGAACACCCTTCCCTAACACAATTTAATTTACTCACAGAACTTTAGTTAGAAATCAATCATTCCTGAACTCCATTTAACAACCTAACAGGCAAACTTATTAACTCTATTACCCTATTACTCTATTAACTTTGTTAACCATTTGACAAAGACCAAAACACTTAAAACACCTTTGGTTCTAGTCTGGATAGCTAAGAGGTGTGCTAGTTCCTTTTTTGGTTTGAGGATTGAAGTGAGGGAGGCCCCTGGCTTGTTTATGAGCACGTGGCTGGGGTTTCTGCCCTCCACTGAGATAAGAATCTCCTTTTTGCTTTTCAAACTCTGACTTGCTAGGCATGAACAGTGGGAGGGAAGCACGTCTATGGCCACATGGTAAGAATAACCCGGGTTTTTCCACCTTAATCTGCAAGGCAAATGAGAAAAGGAGAGGAATGACAAAGTTGGGAAGACCTGGGGTGAATTGAATGGAATCGCCTAGGAAACTTTCCCTAGCTGTATGCACAATATATGATTTCAGCTCACATCTTTGTGGTGCAGAGCAAGTGGAGTCCTTTTGGACATTTGGAGAGATGGGTGATAACTAAGAGATGGGTTAGGAATAGCAAAACTATCCTCCTGAAGATTTAAAGCCAATGGAGGCCTTAAGAGGTGTCCTAGGAAGGACAGAAGAGGTATAAAATAAGAGCTTGGGCCACAGATCTGCCCCTAAGCTTTTGCACCTAAGCTATTCTACAAGTTAAATGGTTCAGTAGTTTTCATGTTGGGAGAAGGTGTTTCCGATACCAGTCTAGGTTGCATGATAGGGTGAACAGCAGTCCGTAAATATGAGAAATCTGCTGGGGAGGGCTCTTGTTCCATCTCCAGAATAGACTCATACCCTCTTCCAAAATCTGGGCAAGTCCCCTCCTTGCACAATATGGAGCCTTGATTATAAGGAAAAACTTTTTAAACATGAGGATGGCCAAGGAGTGGAGTGCGAAAATACTTGTTCAGTCTCTGCTGTGAGAGGTGTCCTCATGGCAGATCCACAAAGCCAACACAGAATGACTTGGACACCAGACCAGCTGGTAGAGCTGGCTAGCTCATGATGGCCCCAAGGATCCCTGGGTGACATTAGTCCCTGGTTTGTTTCTCTCTCACATTGTGCTCAAGAGGGAACCGCAGCAGCCTGCCAGACACATTTGACTGAGCACATCAGACTCTGTTAATTGTAGGCCACCATCACCTGCTGCCAGGCCCTCTGCATGCCAGCAGCTCCCCTGCCCATCACCACCAGGCTCTGGCAGAGAGCAGCCAACTGTGTGATCCTGCAGCAGATCCTCCATCGCACAGAACATCTGCAGTGCTGAGCTGACCGGGGAGCCACTATGTGCGGCTTTGGGCCTCATCTGTCCTCCAGCAGCTATTAGGAACAGAGAAAGGAGGACAAATCCTTGTAAATAGGCCTCTTTTCCATCCCTGCTCTGTGGTGCCTTTAACCTCTTCTCCTCTGCCCAGCTGGGCCCTGCTTTGCGCTGAAACGTGTCATGGGCAGGGCCAGGGGCTATGACTGAGTCGGGTAGGACCTGGGGCAGGGGCCGGGACTGGGGCAGCACAAGGGGACAGGGGCTTGGCAGCCCTCCCCTGCCCAGCCGGGCCAGTGCTGGTCACATGGGCGGGAAAAAAGGGGGCTGCAAGGACAGCTGGGGGCAGTGATCGGCGTTGCAGGGAGGGTGATGGTGGTTGACACGTTGGAATATACATCCATACATGGACTGGCTGGGGCTGGGAACCAGCTCTTTTCCAAACTGGGAACCTGTCAGACATGGGAACTCCCAGGGATCCATACTGGGAGCAGTGCTGTTAGTATCTCCCTAAGTGATCTGGATGATGATGTTGAAAAAAAATATAACTTTCCTAATTCCTTTTTTGCTAATTAATGGTTTAAATTAACTTCCTAATTAATTCTTTAAATTAATTGTAAGTAGTGTATTAATCATAAGTAGTTAAGCAGTGTAGTTTTCCACTTCAGAGAATACATAGCTACGTTTCGTTTCACAGACTGTTACTGTTAGAGCTTGATTATTAGATCACTGAAACTTTGAGTTTTGCTAAACTAACCCTGATAAGCTTCAATGAATAATGCCCGAGGGAGTTAAAAGCTTGACACTTAGGATCCAAAATTTATGGCCCTCCAAGGACGTGTTGGAGTAACCAGAAGATAAAGAAGAGACTAACAAAGCCGATCCAACATATGCTGGTGTTTTGCCAGAAAACAAGGTCAGCACAAAAAACACAGATGCCAACTTTAAGGAATAAGTATAATTTACTACAGTGCAAAACTGCAGAGAATTACAAAGGATAAGCTAAGTAATGCACCTTATCATTACTACAAAATATTGCCTGTAGTGATTAAGAAAGGTACATCACCAGCTACCGTAATATTTTACCATCACCCAGATGTGCAGGGGGAGCCCCAGTCACAGCAAAGGATTTGGAGAACCATTCCTGGTAACTGGGAAATCCAATGTGGTGCACCCACCCGTAGGCAAGGCATTCATTTTCACCGTGAGAGGGCCCAGCTTTTATATTGTTAACATAAATAAACAAGCTAACACAACTTCTCCTGTGGAAATAATCTGGTTTCATCCTTCTCTTGGGTTCCTCCCAAAGCCTGGCCAGGGCTAAAGGAGGAACCAAGGGAGTTGGCTTTGACCATACACCCCCAAACCAGGTCAGATACCTGATTTCATGGCCTTGTCTAGCTTCTAAATAAGGAAAGGTAAATACATTCTTATTGCACCATGTGTTTTGCTAGTGATCATGCATATTTCACCAATGAGTAGATACATATATTGTAATGCTAATGATCGTCCATATTCCATTAATGAGCAGATACTAATATAATGTTTGGTTGAAAGGTTTGTCTAGAGGTCAACTTTGGCTCAGGGCCTGTTGTTCAGGCCTCAGTACTTCAGAGGGAGACTCCCTCTCTGAGAAAAAGATGACAAAAGGGCTGAAAAATGTAGACTAATTAGGATGAGAAATGAGAAATCAATAACCAACAGAGGACAGAATATTAATTAATGAAGATAATGACATAATTTTGAACCAATGAACATTAATTTCTTCATTTGCTAAAAATATATAAATAAGTGAAAAGTTTTGAAAGTGTTGTATGTGGCTGGATTTATCTACTATGCACCTTGGCCAGAATAAAGTAATACCTACTTCCTAATACTAAAAAATAGTGTTAGGTGACGTATTCAGTGACAATTTTTGGTGACACAGGTGGGACTCTGCTTCTGATGCTCCATAGATTCATGGGATCAGGAGGAGCTCCAACACGCACTGAAGGTTTCTCGAGGAGGTCCTTGATCCCCAGATCTAGTAAGTTCAGGGTAAGACCACTGGGATTTTATTAAGGCATTACTGAGGGCATAAAAGTTGTACCTAACCATAAGCTGTGACCAAAAATCCCTGCAGAAATTGACCTCTGTAATATAATACAGTTGGGTTATAAAAGTGGTGATATAACTGTTAAAAAAAGGAGTGTGATATTTGGGTTATAAAAAGAAATCACTAGTGATGATATAACTGGTTATTTTCTATTAAAATATAGTTGTAAAACCATGTAAGTGAGTATCAAAGGGTGTGGGTTCAAGTCCTACCACCTAGTTGGAAAACTGTGTACGTGGTTAACGTCATGCACACTGCGGGTCCCAGTCCCACTTGCCTGGGTATTAGCTGGACACAGTGCCATGAGCACACGAACCACATTGTAGAGGGGTTTGCCAGTTGTCTGCGCTTATTAAACCGTATGATAAGTGTTAATGCCTGAAATGTAAAGTGTTTTGTGAGTCTTATAGTATTATTGAGTTTGTCTGTTCTGGCCCATAGTAGATATATAAAAAGGAAAAATTGCTGTAAGAGTGTTAAGTGTAATTGTTTTTTTATTGTGTGAATTTTGATGGGTTTGGTGTGTATTAAATGTTTATTTTAAAGAATGTAAGTTGCTGAAGTGGCTCCTAAGCTAGGACTGTGTATTTAGAGCACTCTCTAGTGTTGGCATAGCGATAAGTTACTGTTTTAGTTAATTATTGTGTCTGTTTAATCTTCAGTTATTTTAAGCAAATGCAAGGTCTGGATTTGTGTTAATTGTGGATTCGATACTAAAGTGGTTGTCAGCAAATTAGAGATCTGGTATCATAGGTGCCCGGAGTATCCATTAGATTATCATGGGATTATAATATGGCTTTGCAGTTGATGTTATTTTGCCAAAAGAAAAGTGAAATGGAAATACTTAGATTTGTTCTTTGAATTGAGAGTCAGTTGGGACTCGAGAAAAAGGATGTTGAACTGTTGGTAGCTCCTGGAATGAGGAAGAGGGTAGCTGACAGAGGAGTGGAAGGATTTTTGGTTTGGAGACCGATGAAAGTCTGATAGTAGGGACTTATCCCAAGAAAGTTATGATGGCATTTAAAATACCCCTGACTAGAAAGATAGGCCAGTGATATTTGGATTCGTCACTGCTAGGAATTTGAGTAAGTTGTTAGCAAGTGGTGTGGAGAGTGTCCAATAGTCAGATGCGAAAGCTGTAGCTGCATTAGTGGACCAAAGCCCAAAAAGGGCAGGGGGAGCACTGCAGGGGAAGGACAAAAAGGAAACCTGTTCAAGGAGTAGGAGACAGTAGATGATCATATTCCATGCACTGACCCTTGGTGGGATCCTAATTATTAGGTTCAATGGGAGTTATCAAAGACTGATTATATTTGGAATGACACATGCTATTCTAAAGGGGATTAACCTATTTAAATCATATCAGATAAAGCAAGAGAGGGATGTATCACCCTCTGATTTCTATGAACAATTAATGAAGACAGCTGGAAAGTATACATACTTGGATCCTGCTTTACAAGCAGTGAAATTAATGGCTATAGATGAAGCATGAAGAAAACTGGGGGAGTCATCCTCAGTTGACCCCTTGGTTATGTTAATGCTGGGGAATGAGAAAATTGATTTCTAGTGGATACTGGAGTGGTGTATTTGGTTTTATGTACATGTAAAGGAAAATTTAGTCAGGAAACTATTAAATGCCTTTGATGCCACTGGGGAGAGTGAAAATCTGCCATTTTTCCAATCTTTAAAATTCAAGATAGGTAAACAGTGGCTAACACATCGATTTCTGTATATGCCTGAATGCATATTGCGTTTATTAGGAAGGGATATTTTAAGCAGTTTAAATGCACAAATAATATTTGAAAATGGACAAATACAAGTATGCATTCCAGAAAGTAAAGCCCTGGAGGCCCAGATTTTTATGTTATTACAGTGATGCCATGATGTTTTTTGCTTTTTATATATACCCCCTCTATATACTCTTTTGTATAACTTTTATGTATTCTTAAGGGCCTTTTAGCCCACATACTTCTAATTCTTCAGGTTTGATAACTAGCATAGGCCCAGTATTCCGTTAAGCGAGGAGACCAAACATCCTGGAAGGCTCAGACACCAAGGCCTTCTCTGGAACACATTTTGTAAACTAAGATAGGCCTGTCCATGGGGAGAAGGTTCCTCGGGGAGGGGGGTTCACTCAGCCTCCCATTGGGGAATCTTTGATAGATATGCTAATTGGTAAAGCCTATAATTTTATACCCAAACTATTGTGTGGGTGCATTTCGGGGGTACCCACGGGGGAGCATTTTGGTGTGCATTTGGATGTGCATTCCAGCGTGCTCCACCTGGATGGAGTGTACCAAGGATCCTTAAAATAAATCCCAAGGTAAAATCCCTTTTTCCCTTCTAACTGTGTTTGGCTCTTGATTTTAAGACCAAGAAAAGGCATCAACAGCAACCAAATGGAACAGAAAGAATCCCAGAGAAGGTGAAGAATGCTGTCACTTCAACCACTAGAATTCCAGGGAAATCAAAAGCAGAAGAACCAGGAAGAATACAGTTGAAACCTGATGCCAGAGCAGTAAGGCAGAAACAATATCCTTTATTGGATAGAAGAATAATTAGAAGCTAGAAAAAGGCTGGAAGAATTAATTTCTAAATTTGTGCTACATGGATTACTAAGGGAATCTGAGTCCTTTCCTACGGGTAAAGAAGGCATATACTGAATGAATACAGGCTAGTCCAAGATCTCAGAGCTTTTAATAAAATCGTGTGAGACCTACACCCCGTGGTAGCAAATTCTTACACACTTTTAACCACAATTAATCAGCTCCAGGTACCCACATGCACTTTCAGTCTCAAAGAGTCCACTTAAAAAACCAAGAATGTTCAGCAACTGGTACCACGGAAAATGTTTTAGAAGAGAGCTAGTGCCAGAATTTATGTTTCCTTTATAGCCTAGAATCTGGACAGCCAACACTGAGGAGATACACTTTGCTTCCTATAACCAGTGTAAAATTTTTTCAGACTCGAAGAGCCAAAACTGAACTGCTGCATTAACTATTCCCACACTAGTAGTTCCAGGACAGAAAACCTTCTGGCTTTTGCCTGTGCACTGTCAGCGCTCATAAAGCCACCACACGATGGTGCTGTCGACTCGCAAAACAAGGAAATGCACACAGCCTCTCTCTAAATCCTCCAAACAGCAGATACCGGCTGAAAACCCCACTGCTTTCGAATAAAATGCGTCACGACAAAAAGATTTTTTGGACATTCTTCTTCCATGAACAAACTCTTATTTACACTACACTCGAGCTAGAAAAAACCGCCAAAATTAGGTGTGCAATTTTTCACTTTCACAGAGATCAGATATAAAATTAAAAACATCTAAAATATGTTAGCTTGCAGAAGTTTCAGGTGAGAAAGCTGTAACCTTCAACTGCACCACTTCCGCGGTAGCTTGCACTTTCCTCCTCGAATCAATGTACCATTGTGATCCTTCAATCTCACAGAGTAAGGATCCAAACTATACACTATTGACTGCTGAGATATTACAGGTACCGGGACAAAATGATCAACAAAAAAAAAAAACCAACAAAAGCACATGCTGAGATACAATGAGCTATTACAATCTGCCTGCTCTGATTAAATTCTCACCCATCCTGGGCTGACATATGTCGAAAATTTACCGCTTAAAACAAACAACAAGGGATGCTTCAGCTGCACCAAAAATTTGTTACCTAAGCAAGAATGACTACTTCTGTCCACTATTCATTGCTTACCTTGTCCAGTTTATCTTGAGAGCTGATTTCCAGCTTTGCTTCTTAAAAATAAGGACAAGGAACAACCTGGTAACATTACCACTAGTCATGCCTCCCCAGCAAAGACAGACGGTAACCTATTTTCCATAAGACACTTTGCTTAGCACTTTTTTGTGGATGTAATCCATCCGCATCTGAAGTAAAATTATTACTAAAGTCACCAAAATGCTCCACGATAAGAGTTCCGGACATCTTGTGTCAATTTGGGAATACCATCTAGAGTCCAGTTACAGTCTGTGGTACAACAAATGAACACTGACGGAACTTCGAGGCTCCCGTATGCGACTTGCAGCGTGGACTGAGAGGACTGCAGGAGCATTGCCTCAACCGGCTGAGTTTATCAACTAAGTTTATCAACATGTTCACATGAGACACCCCTAGTCCACCTATTCCCCCAGTCTACACATCAGGGCAACTCCAGACCAAACACACAGAGACACCCCTTAGATGCGAGATGACAAAAAATGACGAGAGAAAAACACTCAGCAAGAACAATGACTGCAAGAACAAAGATGCTGTTGAGCATGATTAATTACAGAACTGTAAGGGTGAGCCATCAAAGCTCTAAGGAGCCTGATAAAAGACACTGACAGAATGAACTGTTACAATAAGTGCCTGTCACAACTGTCCCGGTCTCTTACAATGGATGGCTGGAGAGCATGTTTGCTGAGCAAGCCATTTTCTCCAGCTTCTTTTATTTTAAAATAAAGAAGGTGAGACAAAGAGAGAAAAGACAAGCGAGACAGTAAAGGAAACAAGGGAAGTAGGAAAGAGAGACACATAAAAAGAGAGACAAGAGGGAGACAAAGAGGAGAGACAGAGCCAAAGATGGAAGGAAATGAAGAGAGAGAGTGAGCTGTTTTAAGGGGGGAGAGGCTAAGGGGTGCAAAGAGGGCAGAGAGGTTAAGAGATGCAAAGGGGAGTGTAAGTCTAAGAGAGGCAGAGAGGAGGGAGAGAGAGACTAAGGGGCAAAGAAGGAAGAGAGGTTGAGAAGTGGAGAGGGGATAGGAGATATAGAGGAGAGAAGGAGAGATGCAAAGAGAAGGGGAGAGAGAAATGAGAAAGATGAGAGACTCTAAGGGAGATAAAGGGAGACATAATGGAGACGAAACTTCATTTAATATCTTCTTTTCACTTATACTTCTGTATACCAGTCATTGCTCACCATGCTCAATTTACCTTGAGTGCCGATAGCCAACTTTACTTCCTGAAAATAAAGACAAAGAACAGCATGGAAACATAGCCACTGGTCACACCTCCCTAGTAAAGCCAGAGGATGACCTACATTCATATGGCACTCCGCTCACCTGGTATGCTGCACTTTGTTAAGGATTTTATCCGCCTGCGTTTGAAATGTTCATTGAGTATAAATCACATAATTGTCTTCATTACTTAGTATTCTGTCTTCTATTGCTTCTTTATTTCTTGCATTTTATTCTAACGAGTCCTCATTTTCAGTCTTTTTATTATCTTTTTCCCAGATAGGGAGGGTTTCAGTACAGATACTGAATTGTCTTTGTTAGTTTCTTCATCTCTGGTTTCTGCAACATATTCTTGTAGTCTGTAAATTTTGCATACCTGGTGTCCTGTTTGGATGTGCTTAGGCCTGAGCAGCAGGCCTCAGCCAGAGCTGACATACAAGATAAACCCTGGGCATTATGTGACTAACACAATCAGTATTATTTAGCTAAAAATAGATGACTTGAGATGCTTATGCTAGCTGTTTAACACCAAACTGCCTGCTTTAGAAACTTTCACATAACCTTGTGTAGTTACCTGCAAGAAATATATAATTTTAAGGAATTTTCCAAACTGACATGAATAGAAACTTGTTTGTAAGATATTTTAGGGGAAACTCTCCCAGCTGAGGCCAGGAGCCCTGGCCCCTGCTGGTTGGGAAGTGTGCCATCAGATCCAGGTGTTTCTGTGCCAAAAATATAACCAAGTTACTTTGACTTGTTGATTTGGGCCTATAAAAACTGGACCCACTTTTGGAATGAATTTCGAGACCTCACCTACAGGTGGACTCACTGTGTAGGGCTTTCACAGTTGCCAGGAAGGCTTCTCCAGGTCCTTGCTGTGAAATGGTGCTTCTCAGTGACTGTGGGCTCTGGAGGATGCTAAAGTATTTAGGCAATTGGTGATGTATCTTTCTCAATCACTGTCCTGTCTCTCGTGTAGTAATGATTAGGGGCATTACTTTGCTTATTTTTGCTTGTTGCTAAAGCCAAGTGTGTAGTTTTCGTGAACGTATCGTTTTACTTTTGTGTTGCCTTAATATTCATAGTAAAATGGGACTATTCTTTCCATTTGTGTCTGTGTCTTTTAAATCACTCTGTCAATTGGCAAGACAAGTTTTCAGCATCATTTCTCTCCCTTAGGGTTTATTAACTGAAGCATATCAAGGTTGGTTTAGCAAAACTTAAAATGTCAGTAATTGTTCCAAACTGTCCTTACAATAGCAATCTGTGAAAAAACTTTACTACATGCTGGCTAAAGTGGAAAATTACACTGTTTATTATTAATTAAAACAATTAGTTGAAAGTTAATTAACCCCATTAAGTAGAAAAATTAATTAGGAAAGTTCCATCATTTCCATCTCTAGGAGGGGTTTTGTAAGGTGCTGGTGTGGTGTTGGAGACGGTAGGAGGAGGTTCAGTGGCGTTAAAGTAGATTTAGATGGTGCTGAGAGGGATTGATTTTGTGGTATCAGCCTTTCAGTGGTGCTGGGTGAGGTTTGAGTGTGCTAAAGAGGAGCTATAGCTGGCTAAAATGGTTTTGGGTGATGTTGGGAAGGTTTGAAGGTGGATTGGGGGGAGCTGGGATGGTTTGAGGGGGTGCTGTGAAGGGATTTGGTGGGTGCAGTGAGGGGTTTGATGGTTCTAAGGGATGCTCCCCTCGCCAGTTTCCCTAGAGCACCCCTAGGTCCGGGGAGGGGAAAACCTCAGCATTTGGGGGCACCTCTGGGAGTCACCCCAACTGGCTCATGGTTATCACCCTCTTTCCCCTTGTATTTCCCACCCTTTCTCCCTCATGTTTCCTGCTTTTTCCCTCATGCTTCCCACCATTTCCCCCCTTAATTTAAGGCCCTTAAATAGTGTCAAAGGAGGGGTTTACAATGACTTAATCCTTAAAATAACAGAAAAAGAGGTTTTCCCCTCACAGTTTAAAGCCCTTTGTCCCTGAACCCCCTCCTTTTTCTGGGGTCACTGGGATGCATTGGAGAGGGACTGGGATGCACTGGGAGGGACTGAGGGCATTGGGAAAAAAACAGACTCAGATTTGAACAAAGTTTTTATTTAATTCCAGAATTCCCTCAGTTTTTGGGTTTCCCCTCCAATTTGGCATCCTCCACCCCAACTCCCCCAATTTGGAGGAGATGCCCCTCATTAGCAGCCCACATTACTGAGGCTGGGGGGGAGGGCTCTATGGGGGGGGAAGAGGGAGCTGGGACCTCCCCATGCTCCTCCCCCCACCAAACCAATGTGGTTCAGACTCATTTCACAGAAATTTGGGGGCAATTTCATTGAAATCAAGAAAAATTAACATGGTGGGGAGAAATCCCCCAGTATGGGGGTATCCCCCCATCTCATACCCGGGAGACCCCGACCCTCTGACGTCACTTGGCGGTGTGGGGGGGGCGATAGGACCCCCGGCGGCTCCTCAGAAGGAGGCGGAGCTGTGGGGGAGGGAGGGTTCAGGGAGCTCCCCAAATCCTGGGATTCTACCCCAGAATACAGGGATGTCACCCACAGGTCCTGGGACAGGACCCCACGGTTTGGGGGGGGTTGCGAAAATGAGGGGGTAAACCAGCAGGACTTTGGCGTAAAGCAGCAGGACTTTGGCGTAAAGCAGCAGGATTTTGGAGTACAACAGTAGAACTTTTGGGCATAGCAGCAGGATTTTGGGATAAACCAGGGGGATTTGCGAATAAGCCACCAGGATTTGGGGTAAAGCAGTGGTATTTGGGGTAAAGCAGTGGGATATCATAAAATCATAGAATATGCTGAATAGGAAGATGAAGGATCATGAAGTCCAACTCCTGGCCCTGCACAGAACACCCCAAGAATCACATCATGTGCCTGAGAGTTGTCCAAAATGTTTCTTGAACTCAGACAGGCTTTGTGCTGTCACCACTTCCCTGGGGAGCCTGTTCCAGTGCCTGATCACCCTTTGGGTGAAAAACCTTTTCCTGATATCCAACCTAAACCTTGCTGACTTGGCTCCAGCTGTTTCCTCTAGTCCTGTTACTGGTCATAGCAGAGAAGAGATCGGTACCTGCCCCTTCACTGCCCCTTGGGAGGATGCTGAAGACCCCAATGAGGTCTGACCTCAGTCTTCTCCAAGCTGAACAAACATTTGCCTCAGCCACTCCTCATAAGGCTTCCCCTCCAGACCCTTTCCCATCCTCATGGCCCTCCTTTGGATGTTCTCCTATAGCTTAATGTCTTTTTTATATTGTGGTGCCAAAAACTGCACACAATATTTGAGGTGAGGCCACCCCAGTACAGAGCAGAGCGGGACAATCACATCCTTTGACTGGCTGGCAAAGCTGTGCCTGATGCCCCCCAGGACAGAGATGTTCCTCCTGGCTGTCAGGACACTGCTGACTCATATCCAACTTGCCATCAATCAGGACCCCCAGGTCCTTTTCCACAGCACCACTCTCCAGCCTATCATTCCCCAGTCTGTCTGTACATCCAGAGTTGCCCCATCCTAGGTGGACTTGCCATGGTTAAACCTGATACACTTGGTGATCATCCATCTCTTTAATTTGTCCAGGTTTCTCTGCCCTCAAGGGAGTTGACAGCTCTTCCAATTCAGCGTTGTCAGCAAACTTAGTATGCCTTCAAGTCCTGCGTCTAAGTTGTTAATGAAGACGTTAAAGAGAACTGGGCCAAGGATTGAGCCCTTCAGAACCCCACCAGTGACCAGAACCCCAACTGGACACCAGCCTGATGTCACCCCACTCACTTATAACCCTTTGCCACTGACCCGTGAGCCAGCTGCTGACCCATGGCAGGATGTGTTTATCCAGCTGTGGGCTGGACACTTTGTCCCAAAGGACTCTATGAGAGACGATATCAAAATCTTTGCTGAAATCCAAAAAGATTCCATCTACTGCCTTGCCTAAATCAATTAGGTGTGTTACCCTGTTGTAGTAGGAAATCAGGTTCAACAAGCAGGACTTTTCGTATCATGAAGCCATGATGACTATGACTGATACGGGGTAAAACAACAGGATCTGGGGTACAACAGTAGGATTTGGGGGCATAGCAGCAGAGATCTGAAGCAAAACAGTGGGATTTTGGGGTTTCAGGAGCAATTTCAGGCATTTCCTCCCATCAGCAGGAAGTTTTAGGGCACAGTGGGGTGCTGGGGATGGTGCTGGGTGTGAGGGTGATCTGGGGGTCTCACCTGGTCTCCGGGGGACCCAGGGGGCAGCAGGCTCTGGGGCAGGTCGTGCTCCAGGTTGCGGGCGCTGGGGTCAGCCCCCCAGGCCAGGAGCAGCCTCACAAGGGGCTCCTGGCTGGGGGTCCCAGGTAATGCTGCTGCCATGTGCAGGGGGGTGTTCCCATGGGCCTGGGGGATGTGAGGGGGCTCAGGGCACCCACAAGTCACCCTTCAGCCCCCCCAGAGGTACCTCAGAGACCCTTGAGATCTGATACCGATACCTCCAGCTCTCCCAGACTCTCCACAGACACCCCAGAGCCCCCAGTGCCCTTTTGATCCCTCTGAACCTCACAGAGCCCCTTCAAGCCCCCTGATCCATTAGAGGGACCCCAAAGAGCTCCACAGATGCCTCCAATCAGCCTCCAGAGTCCCCAAGAGCCCCCAGAGTTCCCCCAGCCCCAACTGCCCCACAAAGCCCTAGGGGGACCTCAGAGCCCCCCACAGAGCCCCTCAGAGCTCCCCCCAGCCCCACAAGTCCCTCAAACCTTCATGTTGATGAGGCGGGGGGCCATGCCAGGCTGGCGCAGCAGTAGGTGGGCCAGGGCAAGGTTGCTTCCCCGCACAGCCAGGTGCAGTGCTGTCAGGCTGCTTTTGGTGTCCTGGGGGCAAGACAGGGGTGAGGGAGGACCCCACAGGGTGTCCCACCTTCCTACAACCTCCTTAACCTCCCCAAAAGGATCCCAAGAGATCCTAATGCCTGGGAGCTCAAGTCTACTCAGCCCATGGGGACCCTGAAGGGAGACACAGGGGTCTTTGGTGGGCACCCAAGTGTTGTGGGGGTCCCACCCCCTCCCCAGCCCTCCCAAGGTACCCCAATGGACCCCAGTGGCCAGGATCTCAGGTCTACCCAGCCCACAGGGACCTTGAGGTCATCTCTGAGGGGCACAGAGGTCTGGGGGGGGGGGAACTCAGGGGATCTGAGGACACCCCAGGGTCGTGGGGTACCTGGGGGTCTTTGGGGGGGTCTGTACCTGACTGCTGCTGTCCGCCCCCATCTGCAGTAGCAGCTCAACACAGCGGAGTCGGTCCTGGGGAGTGGGGGACCCCCCTCCAGAGCCCCCTGTGGGGGTGTACCCTCCCTGCAGCGACGCATTGTGGGCCAGGACTGCACAATGCAGAGGGGTCTGGCCTGGGGGGGAACCAACAGGGGTCAGGAAGGGCCCCTCCCCCAAACAGCCCCCCCCCCGGAATTGGGAACTATCCTAGGGACCCCCTCAAAGTACAGACACACCCCCTGGGACCGTCCTGCCATCAACTAGAACGCCCAAACTGGAGACCCCCCCATCCTCCCAAAACAGGGATGTATCCACCAGCAATCCCCCCAAGAGCTACCAAAAAATGGGGATCCCCAGGGTCCCCTTCAAACCAGGAACCCCTAAGCCCCTCCTGTGTTGAGTACCCCTCAAATGAGACTCTCCCAAGACACCCTGAAATAGGGGACTCATCAGATACCCCAAATCAGGGACCCCTGAGTCCCCCTCCCCTCCAGCTGGGGACCCATCCACTGAACTCTCCCTGGTCCCACCCAAACAAGGGCTCCCCAAGAATCACCCCCATCCCAAAACCAGGGACCCACCCCAAGCCCCTCCACCACCCTTGCCCCCCCAGATTTGCTGACCCTCAAAATTTCTGGCCTCCACGTTGACAGGGACCCCTGAGGACATCACGGCCTGGGAAGGCAAGGGGAGAGATTTAGGGTCCCCCTGGATACCACGGACCCCCTTAGGCCAGTTCCCTGGTCTCCCAGGACACCTGGCCTGGGCTTGCTTTGTGTTCTCTCCCCTGGGGTTGGGGGTCCCTCCCAAACAACTGGAACACGTGTGGGCCAGTTTTGGGGTCCCCCATAGGAGGTTTGGGGTCCACACAGAGACCTGGAGCCCTTTGGGGAGGGTTTTGGGGTCCCTCAAGGGGGTTTAGGATCTCATATGGACACCTGGGTACCCCATGGCCCAGTTTTCAGGTGTCCCAGGAGAACTGGGTCTCTTCTGGGCCCATTTTGTGGTCCCCATGGTTGCCCAGCCCTCATGGGGGTTGGAGGATTTCCAGGAGCCCACAGGGAGTTGGGATTCGCACCTGGATGATTTGGGAGGGGGTGGGGTGTCTCACCTGTGGGATTTGGAGTCTCACCTGCAGGATTTAGGAGAGCCCAAGGGGGACACCTGGAGGGTTTGGGGATCTCACCTGTAGGATTTTGGGGTTTGGGGTCTAGAGGATTTGAGGATTGGGGGAGCCCGTGGGGGATCTGGATCTCACCTGTACGATTTGGGCAGCCTAGGGGGTTTGCAGTCTGACCTGGAGGATTTGGGATAGCCCAAGGGGGGGTTGGGGTTGTACCTGGAGGATTTGGAGGGTTGGGGTCACACCTGGAGGGTCTGGGAAGCCTGGGAGGATTTGAGGTCTCACCTGGAAGCATTGGGGTCTCCCCTGTGGGATTTGGGGCCCTAGGGGGATGTGTTTGGGTTACACCTGGACAGTTTGAGGTCTCAACTGTACGATTTTAGGGGGCCTAGAGGGATTTAGGGGTTATACCAGTAGGATTTGGGGTTGAATAGAATAGAAGCATAGAATGGTTTGGGTTGGAAGGGACCTTGAAGATCATCTCGTTCCACCCCCTGCCATGGGCAGGGACACCTTCCACTATCCCAGGTTGCCCCAACCCCCATCCAACCTGGCCTTGGACACTTCCAGGGATGCGGCAGCCACAGCTTCTCTGGGCAACCTGTGCCAGGGGCCCACCACCCTCCCAGGGAAGAATTTTTTCCTAATATCTGATCTAAACCTCTTCTCTTTCAATTTAAAGCCATTTCCCCTTGTTCAGTCACTCCAGGTCTTTGTAAATAGTGTTGCTCCATCTTTCCTCAAAGTTGCCTTCAGATACTGGAAGGGACAATTAGGTCATCCCAAAGCTTCTCTTCTCCAAGCTGAACAATCCCAATTCTCTCAGCGTTTTTGTGTCTCACCGGAAAGATTTGGGGTTTGAGAGCCTCACCTGTAGAATTTGGGAGTTTGGAGCTCTCACCTGGAGGATTTGGGGGTCTCAGCTGGAGGATTTGGGGTTTTGGGGGGGTCTCACCTGGAGGATTTGGGGATTGGGGTCTTACCTGGAGGATTTCAGGGTGCCCATAGGCTGCAGCCAGGTGCAGGGCTGTGCGGCCCCCATGGTCAGCAGCATCAGGATTGGCCCCCAGGACAAGCAGATCCCGCACAATCTCCGGGGCTGCAGCTGCTGCTGCCACCAGCAGTGGAGTCTGGGGGGATAAAATGGGGGGGGTCAGGGAGACAATGAAGGGGCGGTCAGGGGGGGTCTGAGTGACTCCTTGGAGGAGTTAGATGTCTAGGGGGTAAAGGGGGTCTGAGGGCCCTTGCAGGGAAAAAAGGAAGGTCAGTGGGGTCTGGGGGAGTTAGGGGTGGTTGGGGGGCACCAAGCACCCCCGAACCCTCAAATTATCACCCTGGTATTCTGTTACTGCTCTGCCCCTCCTTATCATTCCCTTATCATCCCCTCATTAATTATTTGTTATTAATTGCCCCTTCATTAGCCCTTTATTGGCCTCTAGTGCACCATCACTAATCACCCCTTATTACCCCCAGTATTAATTATCCCTTTATCTTCCGTCACTCCCCCTGTTATTAGGCTGCAACAGAACCCTATGATTAATTATCCCAGAGTTAACTACCCCACCCCCATTATTACTTACCCCCATAACCCCCGGATCCATTATTGTCTTTTTACCCCCATCATCCCCTTACTGCCTCAATAAGACCCACTTATTACCCCTATAACCCCTTCTTCTTCTCCAATGCCCTCACCGTTTCCAGGTGCTCTTGCACTTCTAGCCCACTCTGCCCCAACACCCCCAAGCTTGCCTAGATGCTCCTGCATCTTGATCTCCTCCAGATGCCCCCTCAGGCCCCCCAGCTGCGTGCCCCCCCCCACGCCGCCCCACCCCCCCCCCCCCCCC
>VZRV01009254.1:23391-42508 GCA_013398115.1 Falcunculus frontatus | reverse complement strand
TTGCCCAGGTGCTCCCGCACCTCAAGTCCCCCCAGGTCCCGCAGAGCCTCAGCTGCAGCCCGGGCGGGTGCCCACAGCCCTCCGGCACAGAGCACATGCAGCAGACTGCAGGTGGAGAGGGGTTAGAGGGGACCCCCTTGCCCTTCTACCTGCTCCCCACCTGCCACCCAGAACACAGATGCCCCCAGAAGGACTTGTCACCCCATGGCCCCTCACAACTTCCCCTGGGGGCTCCCCAGCACCCCTCTTGCCCTGCTGACTCCTCCATTGCCTCCCAACTGGCCTCCCACTGACCTCCACATTGACTCTCCTATTTACCCCACATTGATCTCCCCCACACTGAGCTCACTTCATCCCATTGTCCCCCCAATGAACGCCACATTGACCTCCATTCACCCCACTGCCCTCCCACTGCCCCCCTATGGGCCCCATTGACTGTTCTTCACACCACTGACCCCCTCAATTACCCCCCCATTGATGCCTCCCATTTGCTCCCATTTAGCCTATTGACACCTCATGGACCCCTTGACACCTGTACCCCCTTATGACCCCTGTACTCCCCAGTGCCCTCCCACGGTCCCCCCTGCTCACGTGTCCCCCTCCTCGTCCTGCCACAGCAGCTCCCGGGGGTCTCGAACCCCCAGTGCGGCGCGGGCAGCTGCCAGTTCCTGGGGTTCAGGATACGGGTCTGGGGTCTCCCTTCCCAGCGGAGGGCCCCCAAATTCTCCCCACGGCACTGGGGGATGGGGCCAGGCAGGGCCAGGGATGGCAGCAGCCTTGGGGGGACAGCAGTCAAGGTGGAGGGAGGCTTGGTCCCGGTTACTCCCCAGGGCTCCAAGTGCCCCCCAAATCCTGCCCCAGTGACCACCCCCATTTTCCTCCCTTTGCCCCCCCCAACTGCCACCCCATTGCCCCTATTTACATCATCTCCTCAGCGTACCCTTCTTGGCTCTCTTAAAGGGCCAGTGTCCCCTAAAAGCGAGATTTAAAGGGCCAGTGTCTCCTAAAAGTAGCTCTTAAAGGACCAGTGTCCCCTAAAAGGGGGTTTTAAAAGGCCAGCGTTCCCTCCCGGGTGTTTTAAAGGACCAGCACCCTGTCCCAGAGCTCTTAAAAGGCCAGCGTCCCCTAAAAGCGGATCTTAAAGGGCCCGCGACATTCTCTCCCCCCATATCCCCCCATACCTCTCTGGGGCCGCATCCCGCGGGGTCCAGGGGCAAATGGGGCCGGGGCGGGCGCGGGGACCGTTTTGGGGGGACTTGAGGGAGGAAGCCCCGCCCCGGAGGGAAACGCCACCAAAACGCCAGCGGTGTCACTGTTGCGACGGGTGACACGGGGAGGGGAGGAGGAGCTTCGGAGGGGCCCATGGGACCCAATGGATGGATGAAGGTGGCGGGGTCACCCAGGGGCCGGGATCCTCTAGGGGGGTGTCGGGAGGGGCCACAGGTCCTGGGTTGTTCCCTTATGACGTCATCAGCACCGATTTGGGGCGACAATCCAGGGTCCCTCCCACCCAACATCATTTTGTGCGGGTCTTTGCCCCATTTGGGGAGCTCTCTTCCCCATCCTAGGTGGGGGCTCTCTCTCCCCAGCCCCAGAAGATCACGAGACCCACGAAGACCATGAAGACTCTGGAGACCCCAAGGCTGGTGCCTTTACTGGGGGAGGGGTGATACACCGGGCTGTCCCCCCACCCAGAATTTGCAGGGTGTCAGTGCTCCCCTCCAGACCCCCCACTTGGGGGGCGGGGACTGTCTTATCCATTTGGGGGGATCTCTGCCCCATTTGAGGGAGGTTTCTAACCCACTTGGGGGTGGGACCCATTTAGGATGGGGGGGTTCTGCCCGATTTTGATGGGAGTCTCTGACATATGGGATCTCCAACTCCAGGAAACCACGAAGACCCCTGAGGCCACCAAGGCTGGTGGTTTTATTTCGGGGGATGACACACACCGGGAAGGGTTCTCTCCAGGATCCTGACTGGGTGCAGGGGGGTGTGCCACAAGTGTACTTTCTACTACACAGACTCCTGAACCTCGACCGGTCCTGAAGCCTTACTCAGACAGGCAGCTCCACTTCTCTAAATTCCAGAACGTACCTGCCCAAAGAGCTGAAACAGCTTAGGAGCTGCCAGCAACTGCAGGAACAGCAAAGTACCCTGATGCGAGGCTGTGGTTTACATACCCCAGGCCCTTTGCCTTAGTGGCTGCATCTTTTGCTGCCCCAGCCCATCCCCTCCTACAGCCTATTTTAGTCCTTGGCTCAGCCACTTTCACACCTCATGAGTACAACCTAGGTGCCGCAGCTCACAGGTGAAGCCCATCTCCCTTCCCCTGGCCCCAACCACAGACACTGGCCCTGAGCCCAGCAGATGGATACAGAACAGGCAGGAAAGAAGAAGAAAAAAAAAGAGCCTAATAAAGTAGACGTGGAAAGAAACTTGAAAATGCAAAGAGGAGCAAGGTCAGGAAAGAACTAAAAATAGGCACAGAAAGCTACAGTACCAGTGTATATGTATAAATAAAATTTTAAAGACAAGAGATTAAAAGAGGAAAATAGACAGCAAGCTAGATAAAAGTATATAGAAAATACAAATTTTTAAAGCTAAGGAACTAAGAGAGGAATTAATTAAAAAATATCAACAGTGAACTAAGATAAAGACAGACAGAAACTTTAAAAAAAACCCCTTAAACTTTCTGATACAGGCCAGGGCATCTTCAGAAATTTTGCTTGTGAAAGTGAAAACATAAATGTGCACCTACTGATTTGCATGTGTATCTTAGCAATAAAAAGTGAATCTATAAGGCACCTACTGATTTGCATGTATAGCTTAGCAATCAAAAGTGAATCTATAAGGTAGCACAGAAAATAGACTAATGTGAAGAATATGTGCTTCAGTCTTTATATGGTAATCTCTGGTCTGCCTTCAAACACAGTACTGCTGAATTTGGTGGTCCTAAAGACAACATTGAGTAGTACAGTGTCCAAATTTCTCATTATTGCAGTTTATCATTTGTGGTCCTCCTTCACTATTGAAAGAAAACGATGGGAGTGAGTTCATGTTACCCTGAAAACCTGTAGGACACATCACTGATGTTTGTGCCTCTACTTTTCTAGCTGCCCATTGTAGGTCAGACAGATACAGCAGAAAAGAAAAATCAATTGTATGCATAAAGTGCACATTATTGATGTATAGAAATGAAAAGGCCTTGATCTTCAGAGAATATTTCCATGACTGGAGAATTACTGTGACGTTTGACCCTAAGCTAAGAAAGCACAGTATAGTCATAAAAATTTAGGGAGTGTTTTGCAGTGAATCCACTACTGATAAAAAGCCAGTGAGGTAGCTTCTAGACGTGGAAGAAAAACAAATAGCCTCTCCTTTCATCACTAAGTTACTAAACACTGAATGTTGATATAAACAGTTTGTGTAAATAGTCGGAGTTGCAAGATGCCTGAACTAATGTAAAAAGCAGCATCAGCACTATAAAATTGTTGTTGGCACTTGGATTTATTTTCCCTCATGACTTGTCAAGTTGTCATTTAACGGTCGTACCATTTAAAATGAGATAATGCATCCCGGAGCACTGTGTGCAGATTGTTAAATGTTTGTTTTAACATTTAGGTTTTACAGGGCAAGTAAATCTCCAGCCACCGTAGTTCAGTCTCACCAAACACTTGGGGTTTTCAAACAAAGCTGCAGCATCTTTGCACGAGCTGGCAGGGAGCTGTGTGTGTCTGTGGACCAGTTCAGCAGATTTAGAGGGTTTTTTATCAATAACAGAAAAATATTTAGAAACCTAATTTAAGTACTCAATAGAAGAGACGTAAGTTTAGAATCCTGCTTTAAGTACTTCATAGAAATGGCTGGCTGTACACTGCTAGCTTGCCAAAATGATTGAGTACTTTGAGGCAAGCTGTCAAGTATGAAATCGGACATGACCTATTGACTGATCTTCAGCACCAAAATTAAAAGATAATGATTAGCTTTTTAGAGTTCTCAGCAGAGGAAGTCTATTCATCCTTTATAGTACATTTGAGTCAGCACTACACTTTTGCAGAGTGCTGATGAGGATCACCAAAAACAACATCGTAGTGCTAGATATGCTTCTTAACTTACATTGGTCCTAGCAGTGGACTTGCACATTAACACCAGGCATGCCTAATGAGGCTGTGCCCTTGGTCATTGCACTCCTAATGCTGGCTCCACAAACATTTTTGTACACAAAATAAACATATTTATTTCTTTTTTCCTTTTTGTAAAATGAGGTCTTTTTCCCTCCCCACTGCCCAACATTTCTTAATGTTTAGACTGTTTGAAAGGGTTTTCCCCAACTAACCATCAGTAGCCAAAATGGACTGTAGCAGTTCGATTGCCTCAAAAAAAAAAAAAAAGCAAGTAGATTTTTAAGCTCTCTTAAATAATTTTCATGCATCATCTCAACTTACAAGCTGTGATCTATTCCCAAGTGCCAAGAGGAATTTTTAAAGGAAGCATTTACTCGGAGAATTTTGATGTGAGCAAACGAAGACATTATATAGGATGAGGGTGATGAGACACTGGAACAGCTTGCCAGAGAAGTTGTGAATGCCCCATCTTTGGAAGTATTCAAACTCAGTTTGGATGAGGCTTTGAGCAACCCAATCTGGCAAAAGCTGAATCTGCCCATGGAAGGGGGTTTGGACCAGGCAGTATATTAATGTCCCTTCTGACCCAAACCATTCTATGATTCTATGTACCTTTAACCTGTAGAACTTCCGCTGCCGTTCTTCCAAAAATGTTTAAATTAGGTGAAAGGTAATTTAGGAGTATTCATTCTGTTCCAGTGGCTCCATCTTTATCCTCCTCTAGGAAGACACAGAGAATGGTAACTTTGTGGAGTATAGGTACAACTGTGGCTTTCATTTCTAATTCTGCCACATGCTAACATGGTGAGTATGTATAATGCATAGTTTACCAAATCTTTTACCAGAAGTAATCATGTTCTTCAGTAAAAGAAACCCATGCATTCATCTCAATCACAGGGCAACTGTGCTATGACAATCCATCTGATGTAAAGAAAGGAATAGGAAAGGAAGGAATATAAAATTAAAAGTTAACAACAGTAGATTGTAACCTATGAACAATTCTATCCATTAATGTTCTTTGAGACCAGGCAGTCTGTGTGCTCTTTTATAACAGAAAATATTTCAGCCTGTTCTCACTACATTTCCTGCTGAGGTAACGCAGATAGGTAGCTTAAGGTCTGGATTAAAAATGGAATTTGTGTCACCTAGTCAGTTTTTATAGGCTATATGTAAGTATCACTATCAAGAATGACTGACATCTTTAGTATGTCTGACACTTAAGACAGGAATGATAATGATTTGCTCCTAAAAAGAAATACTGAATTAAATAGATGGGGAAAATAGAGTAAAACCATTGTCAGGTTCAGGAGTCTTTTAAAGATGTCAGTATGACAAGTACTATGGCCTCAGGAGAATAAATGAGAAGTGCAGAATCATAGAATATAAGAGATGCTGTCTATGAAGAGGGAGTGAGTTTGGAGGGGCCAAAAGTACTGCTATTGATTTGTTTTTACATCAGGAGTGTGGTACTAAGCTGTTGCAGGAGAACAGACTGTCTGCAGGAATTTACAATGACAGCATTTGGAAAGATTTGCCTTCTTTTGCACAGGCAAGCTGAATGTTTGCGGCTATTGAGATACGCAAACTAAAACTTAGTCTGAAAAGTTCTGGTTTATTCTGTTTTTCTGAGGCTGAGCCTGTTCTTAAGACTTAGAAGGTGCTATAGAGGCAAAAAAGAAGATAATCTCAAAGAACTTAAAGCTGCAGATTTTTTATTTCTAGCTTTTTTAAAATGAGAATCTTTTACTGTTCATAGTTAAATTATGCTTGGAGCAGTAGTAGACTGAACAATAGGTCGATTTTCTCCTCCCTTCGGCCCTAGCAAATAAATTCCATGTGCAAAGCTCACACTCTATCACTTGCTCCTGTAGCAAAATAAACTGCTTATAATGTGTAAATTTATTTACATAGATGGAAGATGGCAGGGGTTGTAACTTTTTATTGGACGTCGCAGATGTTTAGTTTTACACATTTTTGTAAAGAAAGGTATGTTTTATTTTTAATTTACCATTTATTTTTAATTTGTTTCTCTTTAAAAAATGTCTAACTTGCCTATTCATATATTGATTTGCAAAAGTATTTTCATGTTTAGAAGGCTTAACATAAAGATTCCTCTATAGAAATCAGTATTGCAGCCATAAGATTCCAACTTCTCATGACTTGTTAGCACTCCTGTTTTACAGGGTGAAAATTAATCCCACTTGAAGAGAAAATGCTATGCTAAAGCACATTTTTCCTAAAAAATACCAAAATAAGATACTATTCTATTGAATTGTGCTGTACATACAATGAAAAGGTAAATCTACAGGTGTTTAGCTTGTCCCCACACATAAGAAGAATTGTGTTACAATTGTATATGTATACAATAATGTAAATATTGAAAAGGAATTTAAAATCTTGTCCATGATGTAGTATCCTGTTAACGGAGAAACAAACATATGAAAGAAAAGTGAGATGTACAGTTACACACATATATTACCAGTTTAGCTGTATTCAGATGACAGTCTTTTAGGAAAATGCTAGTAAAGAAATTTTGTGTAAATAATTTATTTTTCAAAGAGTTGTGGCCGAAGATAGTAATGCTTGGCACTCAGGCACTCTATTCACTATTTCAAATGCAGGTATCATTGATCAGAGGAAGCTAGACCAATTACAGCAGTTCTATTTATTTATTGTTGACATCTATAAAAAAAAAGCAAATTTCTGCACAAAATGACACACTTAAACATGTCTTTTTAATTAATAATGACATTTTCATGAGATGATTTATTCCCTCTTGAGCTCCTTTATATAACCAAATTTCTCTGTGAAATAGTATTACACTGCCATAATTACAGCTGTGACATGGGGCTTGGAACATCCAAAAAAGAGGACAAGGAAATATTCCTGTACCTCAATAAGTGTCCTAAATATAAATGTCCTGCTCTTACATTGCTATTAGATGATGGTTCAAATGGATTGCATAATACTCTTAAAATTCTGCTACAAGTCAGGCACTCTGGTTTCCACTGATCTGATGCAGACTGAGGGTGTTTAATATCTTGTAGTGGTGTGCTTATCAGGATGTTAATAATAGAGTAGACACAGGCAGATGATGCAGTTCTCTGTCTCGTAAATGAAGAAAATAATACCTGGATTGTCAATAAGCAGTTGGTCATGTTGCCATCGTTACAATGTGAGATATGACAGTTTTTCCCAGTGTTTTTTTCATAATACATTAAAGAAGGAATGCAGCTTTTACAATGTTTGATACTTTTTTCTCTCATACATTTTAGTGTTAATATGGCAGAATAACCATGGGAGACTGGAATATCCTTGGAGGCATTTTAGAGGAGGTCCACATTCATTCCACTATTATTGGAAAGATTTGGCTAACGATCCTCTTCATATTTCGAATGCTTGTCCTTGGAGTGGCAACCGAGGATGTTTGGAATGATGAACAATCAGAATTTATATGCAACACTGAGCAGCCTGGTTGCAGAAATGTGTGCTACGATGAGGCCTTTCCCATCTCTCTCATAAGATACTGGGTCTTGCAAATTATATTTGTGTCTTCCCCTTCCTTGGTGTATATGGGTCATGCCTTATACAGACTAAGAGCCTTGGAAAAAGAGAGGCAAAAAAAGAAAGCTCAGGTAAGGGTGGAACTTGAAAGCACTGAATTAGAAATGACTGAAAATCATAAAAGACTGGAGAGAGAACTCTGGCAATTGGATCAAAAAAAGCTAAACAAAGCACCCCTAAGAGGCTCTTTGCTCTGCACTTATGTGATACATATTTTCACAAGATCTGCAGTGGAAGTTGGCTTTATGATTGGGCAGTATCTTCTTTATGGCTTTCACTTAGATCCCCTTTATAAATGTCAGAGAGACCCATGTCCAAACACAGTTGACTGCTTTGTATCTAGACCAACAGAAAAGACGGTGTTTATATTATTCATGCAATCAATAGCGACTGTATCGCTGCTTTTAAATATTCTAGAAATTATCCACTTAGGACTACGAAAAATTAAAATGGGACTCTGTGAGCAGAATAAAAACAAGGATGACTCTGACAATTTCTACATAAACAAATCTAAGAAATTCTCTGTGATACCGCACTCTTCTTTTGGAATATCCACCACCCCTCAGAAAACGCTTCCTTGTGCACTTAGCAGTTATACCTTTTTGATGGAAAAGCAAACTGACACTATGCTCTACCCAGTTTTAAATTCTCCTTCTATGTTTCAGTCTGTGCAAAATAGCCGTACGGAAGGCAGCAGCAATTACACCCATTGCAATCAGGAAAATAAATCTACAAAGAAGAGGCCAGCTACAAATGCTTTAGACAATCAGACTCAAAATACTAGCACAAATAATAATGAAGGCTTTCTTGGCAAGCTTTGGACTGAAACGCATGAGGCACAAAAAGAGGCTGAAAAGAAACATTTTCTTATTGTTACTCAGAATGCAGATACAGCTTCAAACATGTACCTGAGAAGCTTTGCTGAGATGCCATCTCAGACTTCATTGCAACCTGATACAAATTTTCCTAGTACCGGTTTTAGACGACAGGCAATGGTTGGGAGCACACGAGCACCAACAAATTCTCTTCCAAAGAACAGTGACAGAAGACAAAGCAGTTTCAGTGTAAACAAAGCCCAAATTCCTTACAATGCTGATGTAAAAAATTCCAGCCTACCAGACACTTCTGATTCTATGGGGGAGGTGAGCTCAGAATCTACACAAAGCAGAAACTGGAATAGTCCTAAGCCTTTCTCTCTGTCTAGGCAACTGTCACTGTCAAGTATTGCCAGCAGTAAGCGTGCCCCCACTGATCTTCAAATATAGTGGGAGTTAACCCTTTAGCTGCACTAACCAATGCTGGGATAATTCCTGAACAGAGACATAACCCAGACCTACGTGTAAGTGTAGCTAAAGCATTCAACTTTAACCAGCTGTTTACACAGAAAAGTTGTGTAACCCTCTGAATAGTAGCTAAGGAATTTTAAACTTTACTTCCTTTGTAATGAAAATGCGGCATAGACCCCAGTGTATAAACTTCTACACTCCAGCTAAAAAAGGAAAACATCCTCTCAATCCACATATTAGGAAAAGTCAGGTATAAAATCACAGCTGATACTATTTAAACTGAATAAAAGTAGAAGACAAAATTTACAGTCTAACAATATTTTTTACAAAGACAAGTAAATCAAATTAGGCTAAAGATGGCACTGGTGCTCTCAGAAGAACTTATTGGTAAACATGTTTCCTGTTAATCAGTCTGAGAATTCAAACAGGCATTTGATAGCTGTCCCAAAGCAGCATGTAAAACATATTCCACTGTTCAAACTGTGTTAAATACAAAAAGAAAAAACAATTGAAAATCAGATCACTAATTCTTTGACTCCATGGTACACCTTTTTTTCAGTGTATCGCCACTGACTTCCTCAGCAGAAAAATCAAAGTGAATTTTTTATAGTATATTATCAGAATTCAACACACCACTACATTTTCAAAACATCATGAATTACAGACATGTTGTGAGCTTTAATTCTGACATTTTTCATAACACTAATAAGATAGCAAAATCAGAAAACGAGTTACTGAAATTTATTAATCAGACATTTTGAATTTCACAAACGAGAAGGTTTACTATGGAAAATAGAAAAAAAAACCCAAACCAAAAACAGAGAACAAAAAAAAAGCAAACATGATAGTACCTTCCTGCTTTCAGTTACAATGCCAAAAGACACATAAAAGGTTTATCAAACAGTAGAACTACTCCTTTTCTGTTTGTCTTTCCCCCAAATTCTGATAAACTTTTAAATCAAGCAAAGCTTATACCTGTTTAGGAGGAGCATTTGGGTTTATGCTTTTTATGGGAAAAATAAAATACTAGGACATTCATCCACTTGCTGTTCAGGTCCATATAGTGTAAGGGAAGTTCCATGAAACATCTTGAAATAATAAAGGAGGCAAAGATGAACAAAATACTATGGTGCATTGTAATCAAGCTTTCTATGTATTAAATACATTTATTTGAGTTGCACAGCACTGGAACACTGTAAATACTCGGTGAGGTGGTCACAGCTGGAACGCATTAGTATTTTTGTGTGTATTTTTTACTAGCAGATTTGATTTACTGTACATGTACTGAAAAAATAATTTGTGAGATGTAGCATCATGATATTACAACACAATTAAATTCTTAAAGTGCATTGTCATTATGCTTACCGGACAGCCATGTTTCAGATTGACTGAAAACTGTACCATACTAACATCAAAGGAGCCAGAAAACCTAAAAGGCTTTTTTTCTTGTAGCAGCAACATTAATTTGGTCCTGTCCATGTAAGAAATACACACTATTAGAACTATTCACTGTAGATTTCTCTCCAGCAAGCATCCTTTTCACCTCTAGTATTGTTCTGTGTGTATACATAAACACAGCCCTACGTAATTGTGTTCACACTGTAAAATTTAAGATTGCATAATATACTGGAATGTACATAAATGTATAGTGTGATTTAGGTAAACTAATGCTGCTGCTGTGGCTTTGATTCTTGCATTTCTTGATGCATAAGATTCTGTGGGCAATAACTGTTAATGCTTGTTTTGCATTTAATCTCTCCATAATAAAAAGCCTAGTATTTAACGCACTCTGTTCCTGCTGTCTAAATAATAGAAAGTTAGCATTTAGATGTTCATGTATGGGACACGACATTTGTATTTTTGTTGTTCAAGAGAAGTTACAAAAGAATTTTTCTGCTGCTGTGAGAGGAATTTTATTAACTTTTTTTATGTCTGGACATGAGTCAAATATTCTGTGCCACCACCGTGCCAACAAAAGAGTACCTTAATTCCACTGAAAAATCTAAAAATTCAGAAGAGCATGGAGAAAAAGTGTGGAAAGTCCCTAACATCATACGAGCAAGATAATTTGTTTTTATTTTTTTAATTTTTATTTCTATAAAAAATAACTTCATCTATCGGTAGATACCACAGCGTTTCAGAAAAATAAATAGGTATAACTGTTTCTGGTTTTTTTAAAAACAGGCTAAGGCAAAAGACTTTCCTTTTGATGCGAAGATTCCACCACATATCACTCTTTCGAGCCTCTCGGGTAGGCACCTCTGCAGCTTCTGCTTGCTGCAACTTTCTCCTGTGATTTCAGTCAGTTGCAGCTGCTGCTACAGCGGCCAGCGGAACAGCTCCGACCGAGCACCGCGGCACCCGCCGCCGGAGACACCGCGGCCTCCAGCCCCGCTCACGGCCGGCCGCGCTCCGTCGCTCTCCGGTCCGGACGATCCCTGCTGCGACAGCTCGCCTTTTCCCCGGGGAGCTCCGGGAGCGCGTGTGGCGGCGTCCCACAGCCAGCGGGCGGCACAGCCCTTGCAGGCAGAGGTGAGACCCGGAACCGCCGGCTCTGGAGCGCCATTCCGTCCCCGGCAAGGAGAGCGGGACAGAGCGGGACAAGGGCCAGAGCCGCGCAAGAAAGGAGACACAGCGCCGGCTTCTTCGGCTTCCCCTTGGGCACCGAGCGGGACGGCGAGGACGCCCTCAGGAGAGCGAAGGCAGCGCGCGGCGGCTCGCGCGCGAGGCGAGGCCGAGGGCGTTGCTGCTGCCCCGTCGCTCCGGTAACCGAGGGGAAGCGCTCGCGCCGTTAAAGCGCAGGGCGCAGGCGCGCGGCCGGGGCAGGCGTGGTGCGGGTTAGATGGCGCACTACAAGGTAGGGGGGAGCGCGCCGGCGTGGGCGCGGTGCCGCTCTCTGTGCCGGCTGCGCGGAGCGGCAGGCCGCGGACCGACACCGGCTCGGCCCTTCGTGCCGCCTCCGCGGCGGAGAGCGGGACCGGCCTGCGCCAAAGGGCCGCCTCCGCAGTCGAGGCGGGGCGCGCCGCCGATCTGACCGTGTGGGCGTCCTCCCTCAGGCCGCGGACTCCAAGCGGGAGCAGTTCCGCCAGTACTTGGAGAAGTCGGGAGTGCTGGACATGCTCACCAAGGGTAAGTCTCCGACTCGCGTCGCACCACCCGAGGGGCCAGCGGGCGCCGTTCCTCTCAGGGTGTCCCGCTTCTGCGGAGCAGCTGCCGCTGTGCACGGCAGTGTTGCGGCCGTCCCTCGGGCTGCCTTGCCGCTCTCCATTGGCTTCCCGCCTCGCCTCGCCGATCGCTTTTTTTCCCTCAGTCGGCGAGGCGGCCGGCAGAAGAACTCGCCTGGAAAACTTGGTGCGGCGTGGCCTGGAAATGGAGTCCGAGCTGGGTGGCGAGGCGGTGCACGCTGGGAGAGGGCAGAGGGCCTCTGGAAACGTGCCTTTTGAGCTGCAAACCGTTCATTGCTCACACGTTCATTGTGTGGGGGTCGATTGTCAGAGGTGCGTGTAGAACAGGAAGGCGGTTCCTTTCCCCGTACGTAGTTTGTTGGGGACCTCTCTTCCTCGGCCAAAGTGCTTCTTTTGGTGTATGCTTTTGGTATATTTCTTTTCTTTCAATGAGTTCTTTTCATTAAATTCTGGCGACTGTTATTCTGCCAGAGCTCTACAGAGGAAGTCAATGCTTGAGACGAAATAACAGCAAATGTTATCTTTAAAAACTTAGGTTTTTTAATACCCTTTCTTAGGTGGAGCTTAGTGCTTTTCCTAAAATGAATGAAACTAAGTTCTGCAATAATGACTCTCCATATCAAACTGGGGAAAATGATGATGCTGAACTTGACACATGTGACTTAGCATCTTTGAACTTCTTCTGAAGTCTTTTTGAGAGCCTTCCAATAGTACGTGGCAAAAATCTGTCAATATTTCAGTTGATATTGAAAAAATTAATATTCTGTTAATGTTGAAAATATGCTGTTTAAAGAGGGAGCAGCAGATCTAGGATGTCAAGCGAATAGCTGCTGCACTAAGACTCATGGCCTGGTATGTGAGTACCATTTGATTTTTCGATCCCAGTACCATCCTATGGGATGGCAAAACAAGTCTTTCAAGCAGAGAGGCATCCTAATTTTGCTTTTAACTTAGGAGGTACTTAGCTTAAAACCACTTTGGCTGAGTAGTTCAGACATCTGAAACTGGCACATCGCCCCTGTGGGGAGCAGGGAGTGGTTGTGTTTGGGAACTTTCTGGGTATTCGTGTGACTGAGTGTCCAGTTAGGTTGCTATGTGTATGGCTAATTTTGTTTAAGTTGTTGGGGTGTTGCTGCTTGTATCTGGTGGTTTTGGCCTTTGGAGCCCTCATCCATGAAGACTATCAGTGTCACCTTCTGACAGCAGCCATTTAGTTTTGTAACTATAGGTGTTCAATAGAGGTTTGCTCTTACTCTGAAAGTTACAGAACTGCTGACGTTTTGTGCTTCAAAGATGTAGCTTAAGTAGAAATTTTATGAACAATATAGTTAGAATTTCAGTCTTACGTATGAAAGCTAGGTTGCATGTGGCGTATGTAAAAATTGTTCAGGCCATTTTGTGTTCTGTGCTGGAATAGCCAAAGGCTGTGTGGGGTTAGGGATCAAGAAAAGTCTCTTTAGCTGTTACTAGGTGGAATGCTCTGTCCCCTCCTGTACAGCAGACCTGTTGCTTATGTCAAAGTATACAGGTGAAAATCTTGTTAAACGGAAAAATGCAACTTTGTATGCTTTCTGACTGCTGGTATGTGTTTTAAAAACTTAGAGTTGCATGAGCTTCTTGCAATTGTTGAATATTTTCTATTTGCAGTGTTGGTAGCCTTATATGAAGAGCCAGAGAAACCAGATAGTGCACTGGAGTATCCTTTTTCTTTGCCGTGACTTATTTATTGAGACTTCATGCACAGTACTGCTTCTGACTCATAAGTGAACTGGATAGGCTCATTTCGAAGCCTTGCGTTGAGAATATGACTTTTATTGATGCATTTTACCTAATAATTGCATTTTCACAAGCTAACAGAGTCTGACATGATGCAAGAGAACTGGGTATTTCAGTATGCCAGCAATTATGAAGCTAAGTTATTGGCCATTACAGAGTGTTGTAGACCTGCAGCATTAGATTTGAGTACCTGCGGTGCCTATGGGTTCTGAAGTTTGCTTCTTCACACTTCCTTTTTTTTTGTAGTTTTTGGTTTGGTTGGTTTTTTTTTTAAATACACAAAGAAGGTGGGACTTTACACATTTTGTTTCTTGCTGTTTTGAGGCAGCTTCCATTTTTGGTATTGCTCTTTTTTTTTGTTATTTCTTTGAATTCTTCAAAACTTCTGCATTTAAGAAGAGAAAAAAAAAAAGAAGAGGGTAGTAACACGTAAGAATTTGTACTGATATCTTGGTTTTGTTTGTTTGTTTGTTTTTAAGGAATATAGCTATGAATGTGAAAAGCTCTCTTATTTTGGTAACTTTTTTCCATAGGATGAAAAGCACTGTAATAATCTCAATGGTTTACTGCAATTTTGGTCATGTGTATTGCAGCGTTAACTTCAACATGGGTGTTAAAACTAAAATGTGGTTATATAACTGAAGAAATACTTAACATCGAAATATCAGTTTTCTGAAGCATCATCTGGGAGCTTCAGCTCCTGAAAATCCAGAAATAGAGGCACTTCGCTTGGAAGTGGCAGAGATGAAAGAAAAATATGAAGCTGTTCTGGAAGAAAATAAAAAACTGAAAACCAAGGTAAAAGTCTACTTGGTGTTACTCTATAGTTCCATATTATACAACAAGAAAAATATTTTAATACTTAGAATAGAGCTAACTTTCTTCCATTAGAGTAATTGATAAATGTTGTTGCATTGTTTAGCCTCACGACTGAGAAATGCTGATAGAATTCACTGTAGTAAAGATTATTATTTTATATGGAACACTTATTATAGAATAGAATGTAAAATATTGCTAAACTAGGGATTTTTACTTATTTAGGGAAAGTCTAATATCAAGTCTTAATAAGTTGTCATTCAGTCTTGTCTGGATGTGTTTAAGTTGTCTGATATTATGTAGCTCATGCTTTCAGGACAGTTTTGAAAAACAAGTAATAATGTATTCATTATAAAGGCTTTCAAAAGGCAAATTGAAGGAGGAATATTATATATTACTTTGTGTCACTTGGCACAGACTTACAAATGTCAGGATCTTATACAGGCACTTAGATCCGTGTGGAACAATAATTTGTGCTTTTTACCTAAAATGACCCTCGTTCTTATCTGCAACAACAGTGAACCTAAAGTGCTAGCTAGGGCAGGGCCATTCTTTAATGGGTCTGCAGGTTTAGAGAGCTCTGAGGTGTGAACAGCTTCCTGACAACAATGAAGAAGGAAACCCGTGAGATGCTTAATATGCTAGTAGCCTTTGTGCCACTGCAGGTTTCCATGCATTTGTTGAAAGAGGATGGTGGCCGTTACATGTGAATACCCCTGAGTTTTTTACTGGGAGTCAACCACCTCATTTTAGTTCTGTGAGAAAGTATTCTTGGTCATTACACCTTTGTGTTTCTTGTCCAGAGTGCTGTCTTGCTGTCCTAGTAATTCTCCTTCTTCTCTGTTACCCATTATGAGTCCTCAGCTACATTTGTTATTTCTTACTAGGAAGTATGGCAAAGAACAGAATTTTAGGTGGAGTAGCAATAGACCAGCCACTTGTTTTAAAAGATTTAAAAATGCGGCTGATAGTAAGTAGACAGATGAGAGCATGAGAGATGGGTCTTTGTTTAAAGAAGTCTTTTCAAGAAGTCAAAACTTGGTGCAGGAAAGTAAGCCTTTCTGTAATCGTAAGTTCATTTGTGCTTCCATGTCCTTTATTCTTTAAATGATAACTCCTCTTTTACACATTTTCCAGTATTAGTGGGTTTTGTTTTTTCCCTTTATTTCCTCTACAATGTAATGCCCATCGTTCTGACATACTGTAGAAGTTCATACAGCATGCGGGGAGAACACCACCATTTAGCTTTCTTGTAGCAGTCTTCTAACATAAAATACATGCCTTTGTCTGTGCATTTATTGGTAACTACTGTTGCATTCATCTGAAGATCTGTCTTTTTCCTTACCTTTATTACTCAGAATGTCAGATATTCGTGTGTGTGTCAGGAGGAGGACAGGAAGTCAACAGTTAGGCCCTTGGGAAAGAAAACTGAGTTTGGGTTGTGTACTAGTCATCTGTTGTAGCAAAATCTACAACAATGAAAAAAACCTATTTTAGTGGTTTTTGTTAGCAGCAGAGTGATTGCTGTGATTTACTGTTGCTGGTAGAAAGGAACACATGGATGTTTTAATTTTTTAATGTGTTTATTATTTTTAATTTTTGTTTATGCTTTTTACATTTAATTTATTTGTATGTACTTTGTTTATTTTTAACCCACTCTGCAGTTTGCAGAGGGGAGGAATCTTAGCTGAGTAAACTGAACCAGCATATTTCCAAGAGATGGCCCTAATTCTTGAACTGTTTTTGAAGCTTGAACTTATCTTCAGTGCCACTGAGGTCAAGTGGACACCTTCGTATCTGTCTTTGGTAGTAACTTTACAAAGAAAGGTCATATTTAAGTGCATAGTTGCCCAGGCTATACTCTCCAGAAAGCATAATGGAAGCTAGAATGATTACAAGAAATGTTAGGTTGGATACTGTTGCAATGAGAATGACTGACTCTTTCATTTAATCATATTTCAGTGAAAGCTTATAGGACACTAGTCACTATCAACTGCTATTTAAGATGAAAAGTACTTAACAACTGCTAGAATAAGAAACAGTGAAAAGTTAAGGGCAAGATATGTGCTTCAGTGTGCATTTAAAAATCCACCTTGTTATGGCTTCCTGGTTATACAGTGTGAGAAATTGATGTTTTGGGAGAAGGGTTACTTTATTGCCTGACTTGAAAATGGACTTGCGTAAAGATGAGTTAAAATACACAAAGTAAATACGTTTTCCTACACTTCTTAATATAAAGTGTTACATGAAATATTGTGACTAACTAAATTCCTTTCTTTAAATCCACAGCTGGCTCAATATGAACCACCTCAAGATGAGAAGCATGGTGAATAACAGTAGTTTTTCCTTTAATGCCTTGACTTAATAAAGGGCTTCCTGAGAAATGCGGTCTTGTGTGTGTGTGAACTCTGCATTGTTTACTTTGTTACTTCATCATCTTGAAGAAAGAATCCATTACCATGAGCATGCAGATGCTACGGCAACTGCAGAGTTAAGCTTACTGGCCAACGTTCTTGCTTTCTATGTTTAAGAGATGAGAGTTATGATTAACTTTTAGATAACTTTGCTTGCCAACTTCGTGTAATTTTCACATCATGGTCAATGGTCCTGTTGAACTGCTGATCTGTCTCTTTGTTTTCTTTTGTTTTCTTTTAACTGAAAGGGGTGACATGACACTGATGGGCCGACTTTAAATTAAAGCAGGACCTTCAAATTGCTTTCTCTGTTTGCACTCAGCACTGAGGTGAGACTTCTGCTGAAGCTGATAGGGTAACACTCTACTCCAAGGGGCATAAAATGAGCAAGTATAGTTAAGTGATAGATTTAGCACAATGTTGAAATGAACCTACTGAACTTAGACTTTAATTTGCACGAGGTGTACCTCCTCCCATGCAGTTCATGCCTCTGCTCCCATCTCAGAAACTGGGCTTTGGAGAATTGATCCAGGTATTGCCTGTGCAGTTCTGAACATATTATAAAAGTCTTACACATGTAAGACTATAGTGTGGAGAGTTCTGCTTTCTGATTCATCTAACAGGGAAAATAAAATCCAAGCGGGATGAGATGTGGATGTGACTTGTGATCATTAATTTTGCCTATGTTCTCTCTCCCCTTTCCCTGAATTGGTTTCATGACTCTTCTGAAGTGCAAAGTAGACCTTTATTTAAAAAAAAAAAAAGGGGATAATATTTTAAAGAGCTGCATTTTTTCCTACCCTAAAACTAGGTACTTTAAAGGCAGCTGATGACAGGAAAAATAAAGGAAGGGGGAAATGAAATGCAGTTGTCTTACGTATTAGATTTATTGGCTGTTAGTCTGCAAAACCCATCCTAAAAATAAGGAAGCTAAACTATCTTGAAAATGTGGTAGGATGGATCAGAACTTTTGTTAGTCATTGTAATCAAGGGCTAGTGAATGTAATAAATGCTTACCTTACTATTGTATTTATTGACTTAAACAGACCAGAAGAGAGGCAAATGAGGGGAAAATACTGTTCTAAGTCTGTAAAGAATTCATTAGGAAAAAAACCCAACAACAACAAAAAAGGCAAAAACAATTTCCCAACCTCTGGAACAAAGGACAGAAGAAAGCTCACTTGAATATAAGATAAAACATATCCCTAGCATTAAGCTACACCGTGTGGAAGTAGGGAGAGGTTTATGGTGTGGGAAAGGTATTGTACAGCTGCACATGTTTCTGAGAAATGTGACTGGCATGTCTTGCTAAAGAAGCAGCAAGGCAGGTAAAGGTGTTAGTCAAATTCATCACAGGGCATGGACTCCTGACTTGAGCTGTCAGGTGCTAGGGAAGTAATGCAGACTTAGAGTTTTTGCTTCCTTCTGAAACACTTGGATCTTGTGAACCTTAAATTAGGATTGTGATGAAATAACAAATACTTGTTAAAACTTCAGTTGAGTGCCTGCTTGTACCAGGCCTGCTAGAAGAAAATTAATGACTGTTTAATGAAGAATCTTGCTTCGCAAGGTAACGTTTGCTTCGGTGAAAGCTCCCCTGTGCCGACTGACGGCTGTTTGTGCACCTTGAGAGAAGCGGGAGGGGCGGGAGCTGCGGCCTCTCTCCAGAGGAGGGCCCGGGCGCTGGCCCGCCCCCGCTGCCCGGTGCCGCCGCTCCGCCCGGGCCGTGCGCGCCCCGCCTCGCCCGCTCACGTGCGGCAGCGCCGTCAGGTGACTCGGGTCGTCTGACCGGAGCCATCCTACCTCGCTGCTTCCCCGAGCCAATCGGCGGCGCGGAGCTTGACAGCGGCCAATCCGGGCCAGGCTGGGCTGTGTCGGGTTGGGTTGGGCGAGCCAGAAGGAGGCCCCGGGACGGGCGCTGGCGGCTGTTGGGCGGCGGGCTTGGGCGGGCA
>VZRV01009254.1:0-23363 GCA_013398115.1 Falcunculus frontatus | reverse complement strand
ATGGCGCTGCGGTTCGGTGGGGCGGGGGGGCCAGGCACAGCTGAGGAGCCGGCGTTGGTGGGGGGGAGCTTCGGGGCTGCGGACTCGTTCCCCAAGGACTTCGGCTACGGGGAGGAGGAGGAGGAGGCGGAGCTGGAGGGAGGCCCAGGGCCCGGTGGGCCCGGGGGCGGCGCGGGCGGGCCTGGCGGCGGCGCGGGCGGGGCGGACTCCAAGCCGCGGATTCTGCTCATGGGGCTGCGGCGCAGCGGGAAGTCTTCCATCCAGAAGGTGAGGGGCAGCCGGCGGCTCCCCGCCTCTGCCTGCTGCGCTGCCTCTCTGGCGCCGAGCTGGTACTCCCTGCTGTGCTGCTGCTCGGGCAATTTCTACTTTTTATTGTGGGCCCATGTGGCGAAGTTGGAGCGACGGGAGCCTCCTGCCTAAAGACGTTTACTTTCCAGAATGGACTCTGATCATCTGCCCTAGAGAGGAAGGTTGTGTAGCATAGGTTGTAGCCTTTGTATTTCTTCACTTTTAAGCCTTCAGAAGTAAAAAGTGAAGATACTGGTGTGAAATTTATCATGAGGCGTTTTCTTACGTGGTACAGGTGTGTGGTGTTTAGCTAGTGCTTCCACTTGGAAGAAGACTTGAGCTGCTCTGCTCTTTGATGCTTTGAAAGAGACTTCTGCTCTTGTGTGAGCAGAAAGATAGCCTCTGGTTTTCTTTAGTTTGCTAGATGGAGTAAATGAGAGTGACTTGTCAAGGAGGAAATACAACAGTTTTGGTGCCTTAGGCTTGTTGGTAGCTTTGTGAAGCCACTAGTGTTTCTTAATAAAAATAAGACAAAACTGACTATTTTCATTTGCCACGTAGCTCAGTAGAATTGTAGTGCTCAGAACAATCCTTGTTCCTCAGTACGAGTTATATGTTTGCAGGCCCTCTTGTGAACTTTTTAGGTGATATTTTTATGGGAAGATGTTACTAGTGAAATGCGTTGAGTCTCAGCTCTAGACTTAAAGGCCTCAAATTTGCTTCAGATGCAAGTGTGAAAACCTGCAGAGATTTCTATAAAGGTTTTGTGCAGAGAAGCCTTTTTGGACTTTGCAGTATAGCAGGTATGAATCTGCTTCTTTTAGCAATCTTATGCAGACTGCTTGGTAATCCGTAGACTGCACTAAACCAATGAATTCTAAGCTGATTTCAGACTCTGTTAGTGAGAAATCTTTTCCGTTGTGCTATGCTGAAATACAGTGGCAGACTGGACTGTTGTTGCTTTTTAGCCTTATCAGTTATTCCCTATTATTTAGGTCAAATGCTCCCACTGTATGTGCAAATGTAGTGCTTTCACTGAAAGCTTTTTCTAAGTCTTTTAGTCATGTGAATGGTATTCGACGTAGCCTCTTATTAGAGATCTTACTGTATTATCCACTCTTGAAAAAAGTGAACCCTAAAAGCTAGAGGAAGACAGGAACTCCAAGTTGCAGATGGATTTTAAGATGTTACAAGTCTCTATACAGACATAGCTTTTGGACTTTTTTTATGGCCAGGATTGGTAGTCTTCAGTTCTTTGAGGGCCTCTTCCAGTAGTTGTATAAGAAAGGAATAGCATCATGCTGAGTATGCAACAAGAGGACATAGAATTTATCTTTTACCAGTCAGTTACCAATCTTGCTTAGGAATTAGCAGCTGTGATTCTGATACCTAGGGGCTCATTGTGATGCTGCCTGAGCAAACTCTAATATCAAGAAATTTCTCATTAACAGTGTCCCTGCTCTTAAATCTCTCTAGTTCAAAAATGGCCATAACTAGACCCAACCCTTCTGTCTGGGCACTAGCTGTTGATCCCCTTGCCAGAAAATAGGGGTATATGCAAGGTAGACACTCTGCCGGGTAAAGTATTGGCTTTGTGATTGTCTAGAAATTTCTGTGAAAAACATGAATTAATAAATCATTTCATGCTTCTACTGAGAGCAGTATTGACAGGAGACCTCTTGCAAAAGAAAAAACTATGATCCTAGGGAGGGACTCTTTTTTTCCTTAGGACAATTGGGTTTTCCATACTGGTATAGCCGGTGGATATTCAGTAGCAAATTGCAGGTAGATTTGGGGAATGCGGTGATTGCTTCAGTTCATAAACAAATTTTTGTGCAGACTTGCATAACTGGACTTACTGTACTGTACTGATGTAATAGGAAACTGGAAAGAGTTCCAGTGGAGAACATCAATCTGATTAAATGTGCTACTTTGGGAAAAAAAGGAAAAAGGAGGTGACAGTGTTCCTTCCCAGTGAGTTATCAGCTTTAAACTAAATTTACTAATTCTGGCCTGCTCTTGTGGGAGATGCTGAGTTCCAAAAGAAATGTTGATTTGAGAATGCTTTCAAACTGTGCTGCAAACCCAGAAGAATGCAGTACAGCTGCTGTGTATCTAGAACTGTTCTTACTTCTCCATACACATGTCCTGCTGTTTAAAACGTCATTTAGACCCTAGCCTCCTAAGATGTTTGCTCCAAGGAAATAAATTCTTTCCCTTGGCCTTAAAAATGTAGGCTGAAGTATTACTTTGAACCTCACTAAGCAATCCATTAACTGTACTGGGTGTGGAGCTGTTTGTCTTGGAAGTTTTTTGGCAGTTTGTTGCACCAGGTCTCTAATGGATGACTTCTGTAACTGTATGAAACATTAGAAGAAACCAAAATTACCAATGTTGCAGTCCCTACTGTGAAGTTTTTAGGTTTACCAAGTGCTGTATACAAAACTCATTTATTTCTGCAGTCCTAGTGTTGACTGCAGTACATTGTTTGGAGTAACTTTCATATTGTCCAGTTGAGTTGCATTAGCACAATGTTCACTGTTGACACTAACTGCTTTTGCTACAGGCTTCTTTGCTGTGGAGTTACATGCTAGTTCTGTACAAGGAAGGGCTAAAATCCCAGTGAGGCTTTTTGAGGTCTCACAGTGAGTATGTTTGTCATCATGCAGCTAAACTGTTCACCAACTAGTGTGAAATCTTTCATCCTTTCGTTAGTGAACTTTCACAGGAAGTTCCACCTGCATATGAGGAAGTACTTATTTACTGTGTGGGTGACTGAGCCCTGGAACAGGCTGCCCCGAGCAGGTGTGGAGTCTCCCTCACTGGAGCTACTCAAGAACCATCTGGATGCAGTCCTGTGTCATGTGCTCTGGGATGACCCTGCTTGAGCAGGGAGGTTGGATCAGCTGACCCCACTATGCTCCCTTCCAACCTTACCCATTCTCTACTCAAAAGGAGTTGTTAATAGATGGCAAACTACCTAGCTGTTTGGATCTCTGAAACTGAGATGTTATTTTTGTACACTTCTCTTGTAGTTTAGGAACCATCTGAATATATTGTGTTATAATGCCTGACACCAGACTAAAAGCAAAGTTTCCTTTAGGAATTTCTAAGACTGGAAAGGAAAGGTTCTTAAAAGTTTGCAGTTATTTAATTAACCGGCTTTATACCCGATCTGAATATAAAAAAATTTGAAAACACTGTGCTAGCCTTGCAGGGAAAGAAAGAGTAACTTGGATGTCTGTGTCTTTAGCCAATAGTGTTATTTGGACTTGTGAAAATGTTTAACTGTATTCAGTTGCTTGATTCTTGTAGGGGGTAGATAATTTTCTTATCTGATGCAGGAAGCTGTCTATTTACCAAAAGGAAGCTGTACATTTCAGAATGGCTAAACCTATTTGTAGAATTCAAGTCACAAATCTTTCACTAATTTCTTCTAATAAGGTAAAATCTAGACTATTATTTGTGTTCTTTTAACAGGTGGTGTTTCACAAAATGTCTCCCAATGAGACTCTGTTCTTGGAAAGTACCAACAAAATCTACAAGGATGATATTTCCAACAGTTCATTTGTGAACTTCCAAATATGGGATTTTCCTGGACAGATGGACTTTTTTGACCCAACATTTGATTATGAGATGATCTTCAGAGGAACAGGTGCTCTAATATATGTTATTGATGCCCAGGTAAATACAAATCACAAGGAAGTTTTATTTTTGCTTTTTGTGCAAAAGGAATGATTGAGAGGCTAGTAATTTATATTTTTATATAAGTTTGTAAGGCTTCTGCTGTGAATGAAGAAATGTATTGGCAATCTGACTTCTGGTGTGTGGTTTTATTTTGGTGAAGTGACTGGAACATATGCTACTGGTGGAGAGAGTGGAAAAGGGCTCGTACTCTGAACTTAACACAATCTGCAATAATAGTGACAACCTGCTTGGCTAGATGGTCTGAATTATCCCTTTTTTCTGCTGTGGAGTTCAATTAGTAACAGCACACTTGTGACCACAGTTTCTAGTATTGGTACTACTGGGTATCTGGTAGCTTCTGATAAAGGTAGGAATTGCACCATGGGAGGTTACCTGGTTATTTGGACCATCTTGGAGATCGCTCCTGCCTTGTGCTGGAGTTGAAGTGTAACCCACCTTTTACTCTGAAATCTAGTTTTGTATAGCTGAGCCTTGTATAACTAGTGAACCTTAATTGACATGAACAGAATCTAAGCTGCTAGGATTTATGACACATCAAGGTATTCTCTTCTATACTTCTGTTTAGTTACAGAAGTGAAGTGAAGTTCTTGTACTGAAATATTTTGTCTTTGTGCAGAATGGAATAGTTATCAGACAGAAACTTTGTCATTCATTCCTGACAAAACTGATTTACAGGATGACTACATGGAAGCTTTAACAAGACTCCACATTACAGTTTCAAAAGCCTACAAGGTCAACCCAGAAATGAACTTTGAAGTTTTTATTCATAAAGTTGATGGTTTATCAGATGACCATAAAATAGAAACTCAAAGGGATATTCATCAGAGGGCTAATGATGATCTTACGGATGCTGGGCTTGAAAAACTTCACCTTAGGTGAGTTAAAGACTCTGGCATATGTGATTCTACTGTTGCTGATATGCATACAGATTAAAGGCTTTTAGATGTAGTACTGGAACAACTGGAGCAAGGTCTGGGTAGTTTCTTAATACTGAACCAACTTGTGTTAATAAAATAACACCTCTGAATTTATGGACAAGCCTCAGCTGTTAGGCTGACTGAAAAAAAAGGCAGGCTACTGTATCAGATTCCAATCAACAGATTTATTCATACTCGGTGATAATTCAGTCTTTCTTAGTCAGCTTAACAGGCCAAATTTGTACATGTAGGCTGGAGGGGCAAGGGAAAGAAAGGGGAAGCTCTCTGCCTTCTAGTCCTGACTTGCACTGACTTTTCAGTGTGATTGGTTCTAAAACCTTAGTCTGTTACTTGAGATTTGGCTCACTTTTAAGGTATCTTCTACAGACACCTTTAAAACAAGCTATCTTTCCTCCGGTTTTATTGTTCTTTGGATTCTTGTGGAGCCAGTATCTCTTGATGTTAGTGTGAACAAAGTGGAAGGCCAGGAACGGGACTTGAAGAAATCTAATTAAGTATTTTTACATATTTGTGATAAGGATTCTGTGGGCTAAGTGTGTTCTAACAATGTTCAAATTTTTATATTTGGTCTCCCATCTCTCGAGGATGGGGAAAATCTGTTTAATGGGTACTCCAGCTGCTCAGAAGTTAGCTTCTTTGTGCAGTGTCCAGACATATTTATGATAAAGGCATCCCAGGCAAAATAGCAGGCCTGAATGTTAGAAAACATAACTTTAACATTTCTATTGCAATTCTGAAATATTCTTGAATCTTCTTTTTCTTTTTTTTTTTTCTTTCTTTGCCCTCCCTCCTCATCTCAGCTTTTATTTGACCAGTATCTATGACCATTCAATATTTGAAGCCTTCAGTAAAGTTGTACAGAAACTCATTCCGCAACTGCCAACCCTGGAAAATCTACTTAATATCTTCATATCAGTAAGTGTTCATCTAACAGAACTTTGAGTGAAATATGCAGAATGGTAAAGCAAGTCCTTCTGCTAAAGATTTCTGGCTAGATCTGCCCTTGAGAGATTTGGGTGGCACTCATGTAGGTGTACTATGCTGACCTGGTTTTCTATACTAAAAGCTCTTTACCACAGCTAAATTGTGCTGGTGTGTGCTTTGTGGGGTTTTTCTAAATACTGACAAAGTATAGTTTGCCTGGTTATAACAGCTGATATGGAAGTTGCCTGCCAGCAGGGTATACTGAGTACTTTGCTAAGGCACTTAGGAGTCTAATTTAGCTGTACTGGCAAGAGACTTTTTTGATAATATGAACTTGGCCTTGAACTTAGCTGTCTATTTCATATGACCTGTGAGACTTTTGCCCTTAATTCTTTTAGTGTTTGCATTTCTTCTGGAATTATTGTCATAGAAAGTTACTGCTCTATACTTCTAATCAAATAAAATATCACCCTAGAGACAAGACCATCTCATTTAAGTTGTCTGTGAGGCTGTTGCAGGCACAGGGACAACAAAGAAAAAAACATTTATATCCAAGAGGAGATGTGCACTTAGCCATATCACCCCATGCTACCATATAATGCTTGTTTGCTGTGTTTGGTAGAGGACTGTTTGTAATAACCTGGCCCAGTAAATAAAGAGCATGCTGACCTTGCTCTCAGTGCCATGAGGATGTGGAGTGTAATCCTGATGCCAGAAGGATGTCCTTAGGACACTGTCCTGGGTATTCAGACTAGCTAGGAAGAAGAGGTAAAGAATGCTTCTGGGGCATAAACAGGAAAGAAGCTTTGCCAGTGGAGTATATGTGGTAACTTGAACCATAGAAGGCTTCTGAACTTTGTATGAGTACATGCCCTTTGCCCAAGTGCTCAGTTAAAAATGGCATTGTGCTTTTCCATACTTGTATCTGTCATAATGTGGTACTTTTCATGGATTTTTAAGTTCAGAAGCTGACTTAGTTGCTCTGCATGTTAAACTGCATGGCAAATGCTTCACACAGAAACGGAACTGCCAGGATACTACAAGCATAAAATTTAAGTGTCAGCATACCACTATGACAGATCTCGTCTCTGAGCCCAGTCCCTTGGGTTGATGTGAGTTATGACTCTTCTGGAGTTAATAGAAGCATGGAAAAGGTAAATTGCTGAATATGGATTCTGGAAGCATAGTAAAATGTAACCTTACCAATGATCAGTTAAATAATAAACTAAAAAGAATTGTAACAGAGTCCCCAGTTTTATTTTTGTCAGCTATGTGATGTTGACATGTACTATGGCAACAAGGGTATTGTATTTATAAAGTATATAGTCTAAATCTTGAATCTGTCTTAAGCTTCTAAATTGCTTGTATTTAAACCATTTTCTGCTACTAAGAATGTGAAAATGTATGAATTGTACTCGAGATTTTTAAAATGCAGTTATTTAAAAAATTCATCCAAATTCTTTCTCTTTCTGAAGAACTCAGGCATTGAAAAAGCTTTCCTCTTCGATGTAGTCAGCAAAATCTACATTGCAACAGACAGTTCCCCCGTGGACATGCAGTCATATGAGTTGTGCTGTGACATGATTGATGTAGTGATAGACGTTTCCTGTATATATGGGTAAGTGATGAATACTCTTAGAAAAAAAGTCTTCAGAAGTTGTAGAATAGGTTGCAAACTGTGCAAGTGGTGCTGGCTTTGTCATGCAGCAAAATGCTATCAATTGATCTTTAGAGCACACTGGTTTTGTAAGTAACTAAAATAAATCCAAATGATTTGGCAGCATTTATACTTGGTTTGTTTCCCTCCACTCATGGCCCTAGACAGCTATCTGACATTTGTAGAAGTCACGTTTCATGTAAAATATGAATACTGCTGTGTCTTGTTTGGCATGGTGGATGCAAGTATATAAATACCTGCAAATAATTGGGGTCAATAGCATGCCATAGCTCATAAGTGTAACTTGTGGTGACACTGTTTTGAGACTTACTGCAGTCTGAACAGAGTAGTGTTTGTGAGGTCAACTCATCTCCTGCTGACTTTCTATGAGGAATGCATATAGTGTTTATATCTCACAATTTACAGCAGAATTATACTTCACACTGGATTTCTGAAGAAGTGGTAACTTATCTTAGAACTGTGGTTGTAGCCTAGAAAATGCAGTGCTACCAAGAAAATACCACAGCATTTAATGGTCTGTCTCCTGATGGGTTGATCCATGGTTGTGTAACTGGTTTGGGGTTTTTTTTTCGGGAGTGCTTAGAAGTAACTTGCGATACATCGTTTGCTTCTATTGTAATTTAACTAACACTAATAACTTGAAGATAGAAAACAGCATGCTCATCTTTTCTTGTAAATGCAGGCTGGTTTAGCTTAGGACCAAAAAATGTCCTGCTCCGTGTTGCATCCTCTGCCCCCGTCTCACTAAGGAAGCCTTTGTATTAATTTACCAAAATTAATTTCACTGAGATGTCACTCCATTGACATCAAAAGAATGCACACTGGTAGCTTGCTCTTAACTGCTCATCTACAATACACAGTATCTAATGAAGGCCTCTGCTCTGTTTAGCTCGAGCTTTCCTGAGAAACTTAAGGTCTGATAATGGTCTTACTCATTGATAGTATTAAGACCTGCATTGCAGGTTCTCCATTTGCTTAAGTTCAGTATGAGTAATAGTCTTCTAACTGCATTTAACAACTATTTGTCTTGGAAGTTACATATGCATGCCTATTAGATTATGCCTTGGGTTAACTTGTTCTTTTTTAGGTTAAAAGAAGATGGCACTGGAAGTGCTTATGATAAAGAGTCAATGGCAATTATCAAGCTCAATAACACAACAGTCCTGTACTTAAAGGAAGTAACAAAGTTTTTGGCATTAGTTTGCATTCTTAGAGAAGAGAGTTTTGAGCGCAAAGGTAAGGACCTCCCCACCATTGAACAGCTTTTATCTAATATTTTTTATCAGCTGTAAAATATTAATATTACTTTACAAGTGAGCTTGATTTTTGTGTAACTCAATTTGTGTAATTTCTTATGGGAGGATTTTTTTTTATTTCTTGGAGATAGATATAATGAGGTCTTATTTTTAAATTTGTGAATCATCACTTTAGTCACTGTCCTCCTGCCAAAATGACTTGTGTAGCTAATGTGAGCTCTGTCACTACCATCTCTTCTAGTGGAATCAGTAGTATGGAGTAATGGTCCCCTTACCTACTATTTGATCATGAATATACACCTTGCATTCCAAATGCGTACCTTGTTTTCAAAAAAACGGAGACAGTCCAAATAAATACTAGCATCAGTAAAACTTTGTTAAATCTTGTGAGTCCAAGTTCATACTAAGTAAGTAGTAAAAGTGGTTAGGTTTTATATTGATTTTGAAGCTCTGTTTACATAAATATGCCAGTCTGAACAGAATTTTTCCTCTCCTTGACAGGTTTGATAGACTACAATTTTCATTGCTTCCGCAAAGCCATTCATGAAGTTTTTGAAGTAGGTGTTGCCTCCCACAGGATCTGCAACCATCAATCAAGCACCTCAAATATGAAAGCAGTGACTCACAATGGCACACCCAGGAATGCAGTCTAGAGGAAAGCTAAAGACCTTGGATAAGACTTGTCAGCTCTTCACTCCAAAGTTTTGTGGAACAAGAGAAGAGTAGTCTGAAAGCCTGAAGTATGTTTCAGAGAAGAGCGGTCCTAACTGTGGAACAGCAGATTGTAACTCATGTTGGGCAACTGAAACCACTGTGAAAATACTTTGAGGCCAGTGGAGTTAGAAATACCAGTTTGAAATCAGCTATATTGCAAATGCAGTAGGTTTTCAGTTTGGAGTCCTCTTTTAACAGTCTGTGTCTGACTGATTGCCTGGTCAAAACTTACAAGCAATTGAGTTGAGTTTTGTGTGAAACACTGAACAGTCACTTGCTTAACTTTTAAATTTTTTTTAATTAATCTGTAGAATATCCTCTTTTGCTTAAGTTTACCTCCTGTCATGCAAAAAAAAAAAAATTGGTGTTATTAAGGCTTGTGAAACTCAGGCTTTTTGCTTGCTGAGGCCAGTCTCACAAATCATTCCATTAAGTAGTTCTTGTTCTTGCTGGTGTGCTCATAGTTCTCATGAATTCTGTGCTTGTTAAGTGGATGCAAGATAGAGCTCTGTTCTAGTGATCATGTGTTTGTTTAGAGAACTGACCTGGAGCTTCATTTTAAGAGATGGTGATACTTTGCTTTCAGACCACACTTCTTGGTATGTCCCCTTTGATGGAAGGGAAGGATTAAAATCAGTAATAAACTACCTGCTCTCTTTTGCAAAAATACGGATGTCATAAATCTGTGTGATTAATCCTATTCATGAAACAACTGCATGGCTAACTAAACTGAAATGTCTGCCATCTGTTGGAATAAAGCAACCACTTTCAGCTATTCCCAAGCACTGACACAGCTACTGACTTTTGATGGTTGATCTTTCTCCACTCTCTGACTGATAATCAAGACAATTCCTAGCAAAGTGTCTGAGGGTGTTATCTGTGCATGGCATTTAAGTTCACTGTGGCATAATTTACTAATAGTACTGGACTTTGAAAGTACATTGATTCTGTACTATGACAAACAGCTTCTTGTTTGTCGCTGTGCAATCTGACTAGAATAGTGGTTTTTCTGATTTTGTGAATTCTGCTGACTTTCATACTATGGGCAGTATATCTGAATTCTTTAATTTATTGGTATTAGTACTGCAGATGTCATACTGTACACCAGCCTTGCTGTGCAGTAAGCCCAGCCACTGGCCCATAAAGACCTTGCCTCCTTTTACCTGTCCCTATGTGTGTATAGGTGTTGCAAAGCCATTAGACCAACTATACAAGTCCCACTATAAAAGTTTCTGCAAGAAGAACTAATTGAAGTGATCCCCGCAACTGGTGTATTTATGTGGTCAGAAGTAACCATGGGATTGCTTCTGCGCTTATAGAATGAACTGCCCTTGAACTATGTAAAAATGAATATACATGCAGTAACATTGGAGTGTATGCACATACTGTGTAAATGGTTTTTTTACAGCAGGAAACTGGAATTCAAGAGCTCTAGGTCTGTTCTCTTAAATCTAGGCTGAGCTTTTTTTAAGGAAGTGCTGCAGGCTCATAAGATTGGGTTTTGTAGTTTGCAACCAATGTCACAGTTCAAATTCTGAAGATAAGAAGTAATTGGCAAAATAACAGGGAGAATTGCCATTTGTGCAGTGAGTTTTCCGTGTTCTAAGTACATGCGTATGTTCTCTTTCTTTTCACCCACTACAGGATTTTGTGCTAATAAAATGAAAAACAAAAATCAAACTGTAACACAATTGTTTCTACTTGTGTTTATAGAGAAAAGTCTATAAAGGCCTATGTGGTTAAGCAAACTTCTAACAGCCATGTTATCTTTACAGTATACTTAAAGTTAAATACCACATTCCCATTTAGTCAGCCTTAGCTTTCATCTTAATTAAAAGCTGACTCAAAATGGAATACTCAATTTTCAGGCAATGACTCTAGACAGTAAAGGCATATAAATGATCGAGTAACTTGTCCTTTTCATTAATAGTGAGCTTTAGACTATGTTCTGAAATTCTGTCTTCTAGTGTGCATGTTGTGGTGGCTTTCTGTGTTTTGATTTGTTGGGGTTTTTTTGGTCATCATTTACCTTTTTCTTGAATGGTTGCATCTACTAAAGGTAAATGGTAGCATCTCAAAAAAGAATACTGTCGTTTTCACTATTACCTGCACAATATTAGCTTTAAAAGTTAAATTTGTCTCTAGTAAGGAGTACAGTATTTCTTTAGTTTACTGGAACTAGTGTTCTGAACTAAGTCAGCTGCTGTCATACAAGGAGAATGTTACTAACCTGTTGCTGCTTTAGTGAGACAGTTTTTGCCTTCGGAAATTTTTATGGTGCCAGGAAGGAGGAAGGATAGGAATTAGGCTTTATTTTCTCCCTTGTGAAGGAACTTGGCTCTCCTTCCTGTGCTGACCTGCTGCAGGGAGAGATCCTATCAGAGAAAAGGGAAGGCAGTATCACAGTATCTCCAATAAAAGAACTGAATCTGTAGAGGAAACCATCAATTTGGGCTTCACCTTTCTGCCTTTTTTTTCTCCTTTTCCCTCCTCGGAACTTGTAGTGGTGTGGATGTTCTGCAATCTTTTTTTTGCAAACAACTAAGGACGTGTGCTTTTAAGGAGAAAAACAGTGCTGACAGGGGAGGGCATAGGGGAAATGTTAACTCACCTGCTGAGAGGAGTAAAATTTCTTTCTGTTGAAAAATAAAGCAATCCCTTGCAAGGTACCTTTCAAAGCTTTGCATTGTTTGGCACCGGGGAGCTGCTGATGACTGGCTGAATTTCCCGTTGGCAATTACACCAGCTGTAGCACAGGGGAGGGATAGAGGGAAAGGCCAAGCCTGGGAAGAGGGGGCAGAGTAATCAAAGGTGGTATCTCTGCTCTCCTGAAGGTCTAAATGCGCCCACCGTTTGGCTGGAAGACAGAGCTGTCTTTCTCCCCTCTCAGACCTCCCCAAAAATCACTCCTCACCGAATCTCTTGCTCTGTATCTCACGGACGTGTCCGCGTGGGCCTTCACGGATCGGGATCCTGCCCTCACGGAGCGGGATCCTGCCTTCACGGAGCGGGATCCTGCCTTCACACAGCGGGCTCCTGCCTTCACGGAGCGGGATCCTGCCTTCACACAGCGGGCTCCTGCCTTCACGGAGCGGGATCCTGCCTTCACACAGCGGGCTCCTGCCTTCACGGAGCGGGATCCTGCCTTCACACAGCGGGCTCCTGCCTTCACGGAGCGGGATCCTGCCTTCACACAGCGGGCTCCTGCCTTCACGGAGCGGGATCCTGCCTTCACACAGCGGGCTCCTGCCTTCACGGAGCGGGATCCTGCCTTCACACAGCGGGCTCCTGCCTTCACGGAGCGGGATCCTGCCTTCACACAGCGGGCTCCTGCCTTCACGGAGCGGGATCCTGCCTTCACACAGCGGGCTCCTGCCTTCACGGAGCGGGATCCTGCCTTCACACAGCGGGCTCCTGCCTTCACGGAGCGGGATCCTGCCTTCACACAGCGGGCTCCTGCCTTCACGGAGCGGGATCCTGCCTTCACACAGCGGGCTCCTGCCTTCACGGAGCGGGATCCTGCCTTCACACAGCGGGCTCCTGCCTTCACGGAGCGGGATCCTGCCTTCACACAGCGGGATCCTGCCTGCACGGAGCGTGATCCTGCCCTCACGGAGCGGGAAGCGAAGCGCGGGGGAAGCTCTGGTCGGCCGGCGGCCTGCGGCGAACGCCTCCTGTGCGGGCGCTGCCGGAGTGCCCCCCGTCCGGAGCGCCGGCCTCCCTCGCGGCGGCCGCCCCAGGCAGCGCGGGGCGCATACGTGGCGCCGGAGCGGAGCTCAGTTCGGCCGCTGCTCCGCGGGCGGGCTCGGGGCGGGCTCGGGGCGAGCGGCCGGGCGCAGGAGCGGCCACCCTTGGCCATCACTCGCCTGAGGTGAAACACCCACGGCAGCGCTGCGTCTTGGCGCTTGTACCGGCGCAGCCCGAAGTGCCGGAGGCTGGGAATGCGCCGTGTGACCCTGGCAGCGGCTGGTGTGACGGGTGTTGGGAGCTGTCGGCTAGTCGGAGCGCTTACGGCCGGACGCCTGTGTGTGCGCGGTCTTTTCTCATTTAGGAAAGATTTTGTGTTCCCTTTGGTGCGGAATAGTGGGTTTGAGTTTTGGGCTTTGAGCACCCACTCGTGGTAGACGGCGCTCTGCTCCTGCTGCTATGCATATGGCGTCTTCTCCCTTCCCTTCCTTTCCTTTTCTTGCTATGCTTTGCCTTCCCAGCGCTGTTTTCTACCCTGACAGTTGTGGAAACGGGTAGCAGGAGAAACATAGCGTTTAAAAAAAGAATTCTAGAGGTGCCTTTTCTAAATGCTGGTGTTTTTTGAGGTTTACATTTGGTAAAAATCTCTTGCACTGTGTATAAACAGGACTTCAAGGGGTACTAATTTAAGTTTGCTTATGATACTCAATTTGGAGGAGATGTCAACTTCCCCGAAGGCAGAGGCCCTGCAACAAGACCTTGACAAATTAGAGGATGGGGCAGTCACCAACCATGTGAAAAGCAACAAAGTGTCAGATGTTGCACCTTGGACAGGTAACCCTGGACATGTGGACAGACTGGGAAACAAGAGGCTGAAGAGTGTCATGGAAAGTGAAAGTTGCTGTCTCATAATATATGGTTAAATCTGTCATTAACTAACAAAATGTTTTAAAAACCTTCTACCCTACGACATAACAAAGATAAAAGGAATAATGGTTAAAAAACATTAAAAATTATGGTTAACCAGGAACTGACAACTGTTCAGGAAATGTAGTTGAATGAGCATGATGCCTTAGGTTTTAAATTTTATATTTTTCAAATCCTGTACTGCCTGGTGTGTAACTCTGAAGTTTCCTGTGCCCTGTTAGCTGCTGTTCTCTCATGGCGGTTACACATAACAAACCTCTCTGGGTTTGCTCTCCAAGGACACCTCGATTGTTCCAGACCCCAAAATGTGTAAACTAAAAGCCTCTGAAGACGAGAGGCAAACTTGGGGTAATCACATCATGAACTGAAGTCATAATTGGAGAATTAACCCTGATTTGCAAATGGACCAAACTTATAAAAGTGTAAAGAACCCGTGACCTGGGGTCCATCTCGGGTGTAGCCTTCTGACTGCCCAGGGTGTACCTTTGAAGCCCTTCAAATAAATACCTACCTTTATTCTCTTATTTTGTCTAGCCTCTGTTTTCAGGTAGCCACTTCAAGGCATCAAGCATACGTTGAAAAATTTCTTTGCATTGTTTAAAACAGGATCTATAAATTATGTTTAACCAGGGCCCAACAGATGTTCAAGAAAATGTAACCAAATAGGTAATGCCTTTCTAAGTATAAAGGATATATATCACTTAAAATAAATAAGCAGCCAATCAAAAAACAACCTTCAAAGCTGTGAAGCAGGCCATCCAAGATGATAAGAACACCAGAAAGAATCAGCTTTGCAATCTGAATACAAGGTAACAGAGACTGAGCATGCAACCAGAAGAAGTAAACAACCTCTGTAGAGACTGTGTTCTTGAAAAGAACAGTAAATAGCAGCAAAACACCATAAATTATAGCAAATGAACAACTATGGAAATAGGTGTATTTAAGTAAAATGTATCCAAAACCCATCATGAATATGTAGTAACCTTTATAAATATAAACTACTTGAAATCACTATTTCAAGGGGAGCACTCATAGAAGGAAAATCCCCAGTGCTTCCCTGGGGCCTCTAATAAATAATGCCTACTTAACACTGATCAAATCAATTTCTTTGTTTCAAAAGGGAGCTGGGAGTCCTTGGTCGATGGCAAATCAAATACGAGTCAACAGTGCCCTGGCAGCCAGAAGGGCCACCCATGTCCTGGGGGACATCAGGCCCAGCATCACTGCATGGGTGAGGGAGGAGATTGTCCTGCTCTGCTCTGGGCTGGGGTGGCCTCACCTCAGGGGCTATTAGAAAATGTCCAGGAGGAGGGCTACAAAAATGGTCAAGGGCCTAGAGGTGAAACCATACGAGGAGCAGCAGAGATTACTTGGCTTCTTCAGCTGGAGAAGGGGAGATTGAGGCCAGACCTTGTCAGGGTCTGCAGCTTGTGATGAGGTACAGCAGAGGGACAGCTCTGATGTCTGCTCTCTTTGATCAGGGACAGGATCTGAGGGAATGGCTGGAGCTGTGTCAGGGGAGGGTTAGGCTTGATATTACAAAAAGATTCTTCACCCAAAGGGTGGTTGGTCACTGGAAAGGGCTCCCCAGGGCAGTTGTCATGGCCCCAACCCTTATAGAGCTCAAGGGAGTGTTCAGACTATGTGTATTGACAGAGGGTGGGATTGTTGAGGTGTCCTGTGCAGCACAGGGGTTGGACCTTGATTATCCTTGTGGGTCCCTTCCAACTCAGATTATTCTATGATTCTCTAAATAGGATTTTGTCCGCCTGTCATGTCATTCAAGCAGAGAGTAAATGTTCTTTTTTGACCAAGATTCATTGTGTTAGGAATTTCTCATTTGTGTTTTGAGCAGAGAATTTTTCCATATCTAGAACTGTTATTACATTTCCTTATTTTCAGTATAAGTGTTCACCTCATTTTTGCAACCACACGATATCCTTTTTAACTTCAATATTTGTTCTTGCCGTGTGAATGGACCATCAAAGGGGAGGTACAGAGATGACAGAGCCAAACTATTTTTGGTAATGGCTGATGGTATGAAGAGGGAGAGGGGTATGAAGTTGCAGCACGGGCAGTTCAGATTTATGTAGCAATGGGGAACAAAGACACACGGACTTCCTTCTTGCTTGCTCCGAAGAAGATTGTTTTATTGCAACAAACCAAGCCTTTTTATGCTCTAAACTTAAGCAAAACAAGCACGCATTGGCTGACTGCTGCTGGGGTGTTGCTGCTCCTGTGTTCCTCCTTGATCACGTCGTGTCCATGCATCTCACCAACCAATCACTGCCCCATACGTGACCACACACCAGCCGTGCAACTTGTTCTCTGGTTATAGCTGAACCAGAGCACTTTCTGGTGAACAGGAGAGAACGGAAGTGAACAGGATTTAAAAGGTGAAAAGGGCCCTTATTCTGTAAGGCTTTTCTTATCTCCCATAGATTTAGACAGTAAGTAAAAAGGTCTTCATTGTGAGAAGGTGATGCAGTACTTGAAACAGGTTACTTAAAGAGTTGTGGGTCTCCATCCTCACATGTTTTCAAAGTTTCATCTGGGAGAATCTAGGGCTGACCTGAGCTAGTGTTGGTCGAAGTTTTGAGAGGGTGGTTAGACATCATGACGTTCAGGGGTTTTCTGTACATCCAACAGTTCTGTAAGGCTGCAAAATATTTTTAACTCTGCTAGTATAAGCAACAAATGATACATTTTCTAAATCGCAGCTTATGTGCAATTCAAAATATGATATCATTGAAGAGAGATCAGTGGCAGGACCACCGCGTACAGATATGTGGTCTGTAGCATGCACTGTGTTTAAAAGTAATGAAATGTTTGGGGTTTTTTTCTCTAAATGTTTTGGTATTACTCCCCAAGGAGCAAGCAAATGTTTGATTACTGTTAGGAATAAAGCTTTCTATTAATGTTAACACTGTACATGACTAAGCAGTAAAGGCAAAATAAAGACTATACAATGTTTTTTTTAATTAAAGGAAAAGTAAGTGTATATCTCTATATCTTTATATCTATTTCTTTACATACAACTGTGCTAACTGCACTTATGTCTGGACTTAAGAATTGTCACACTACACTGCTCCTGAGCTTTAAAAGCTGTATGTTGCTGCCCAGTTTGGTCTTAATGTGTGAAGAAATATCTTTTAAGCATGATAAGGAAAGAAATACCTATTTCTTTGGTTTTAATTAACCCTAAATTAACCCTAGCTTGTCTTCCGTGTACGTTTTGAAATCCATGTAAATATGGTGCTAGTGGGTGTTTGTGTACAGCTTTACTAATGGCACCACTATAAAAATGTAGACTTTATAAAACTAGGAGGGAAAGCCATATGACAGAGAAGATTTCATAGTCTTCGTATGATTTTATTTGAACTTTTAAATTCTTCCCAGTTTTAATCATGAAGCAGATGGCTTTTTGAGTATAAGAGTTTGTTTTAAATACAAGCATTTTTGTAATTCTAAATAGAAGCTGAAGTTGCTACTTTTCAGTTTGGATATTTTCCTCCTTTGCACTCTGCTCTGATACTTGTTTTGAAAGCTATAATTTCTTCTGGGCATAAGCAGCTACTGTTTTGTTTCTGTGATTTGCCTTCCAGAGGGTTGTGTTTGGGGAGAAACATTAATGAAAGGATTTATAACAATGTATTTGTCATGAAAAGAAAGGTCACTGAAACAAGAAATAGCTTATAATCTGCTTTTTAAAACCTCAAATTTTGTTATTTCACAGATGAAGAGATCAATATCCCATCATTTACCATTTGAGTTTCAAAACCTGCTATGAACTGAAGTCGTGTATCCTATACTGGATGTAAGCTACTTTGATGTTAATTCCCTGCTTTTATGTCACTTAGGGGCAAATAAAAGAGAAGCTATTCCAGTCTGCCCACAACGTGCTTCTGACTTTGATTTTTACAGTACAGGTTTTATTGCTGATGTTGTGCCCATCCCTCTCTCCCACCATCAATCCCCCCACCCCCAGATATCTTTCAGGCTGCTAAATGAGTATTCTTTACCTGAAATCTATAAGAGAAAATCAAAGAGGAAACACGTGTATTTATAAGCCTATCAATTGCAAAGTGTTTTGAGAGATTGATAATTCTGATTTCCGTTGAAAGCAAGGAAAAATCTCACTTCTCCATATGCACGTTCACTCTTAAAAAAATTTGTGTGGCTCCATGTGTCACCCTTCTAGTGGCCAGGATCTCAGGGCTGTCGCTGTTGTCACAGGTCATGTATCTGTTAGCTTGCACTCCCTGAGCTGGTATGAAAACGCTCCCAGGCTGGTCGTGTTCATCGCTCAGGGTCATCCTATGAGCTGCTGCAGTCACTCAGGGTTTCAAACTTCATTTGAAGATCAACCACGTGTTAGGCCAGACAGTTTTTGACCTGGAAAGTGATCTGATTTGCAGTCTTTCCTCCCCTTCACCCCTTCCCTGTTTGCTGTTGGTTTGGTTTTTGTGTGGATTTTTAAAAAAATATACCCTTTGATGTATTTGCTATATATACTATTTGATATAAATACTGATGTTAGTGGCTCTTAAAAAAGGACACTGTGTAGAGCAGAGGTTATATTACAATTTGGAGCTACTGAGTGATGAGCAGTTGGGTTTTGATCCCTTTGCAGGATGACCTAAATGTTAAACAGACAATTATTGTGTCCTGGTCTGAGATTGTCATTTCAGTTCACTATATTTTAAATACTGTTCAAAGACTGGTAAGAGATTAAGGAAGAAAAGACCAACACCAAAACCAGAACAACAGAGGAACTTCTAAAAGAGTACTGTTTAAAATGAAATAATTTATATTAAAAAAAATTAATGGGCAATATCCTTCTTTTGTCATCCAAGTACAAGGTACACACTTTATGAAGACTATCTGCTGAAGGAGTGACTCTGTAGCAACCTACTATTGGCTGATAGATGCAAACCCCAACTTTTATAGTTCCTGAGGGAGTTTAACTTCTTCCTGATAAAAAATTTGTAATAAAATTTAAAGCTTTTATCAGGAGGACGTGTTTTACTTTTTATAGCTCTACCAGTGATGAAAAAAGCCAGTTGAAACTGTTGAAAAATCAGGGAAGATGTCATAATTAGAGGCCCAGTGTAAATAATCCTCAAAAGAACTCCTTTGGATTTAATTCAAAGACTATTTCTTGCTGGTGTCGTTAAAGAATGGTGTGAAATGTCTCAGGCTCATCCAGAAATTCAGGGGATGAAGTACCTCAGTGTGAACAGTCTTCTGTAGACTTTTTCCTAATCAGTATACAGTAGAATTAAATACACCTCCACACCCCATGTACTTCTCTATCCCCCCAATTCCTGAGTGTCAACTCAGGACCTTTACTCCATACTGTGGTGATGCCTTAGGTTTTAGCTTTTGTATTTTTCAAATGCTGTATTGCTTAGTGTGAAACTCTGAAGTGTTCTGTAGCCTGCTGGCTGCTGCTCTCATGCTGGTTAGACATAACAAAGCCTCTCCAGGTTTGCTCTTCCAGGACACCCAGACTGTCCTAGGCCCAAAAAGTATAAACCAAAAGTCTCTAAAGGGGGGCAAGCTTGAGGAAATGACATCATTAACTGAAGCTTTAATTGGAGAATTAACCCTGATATGCAAATGAACCAAACTTATAAAAGTGTGAAGAACTCGTGACTCATTGTCCATCTTGGGATCCATTTTAGCAGTGGCCTCTGGACTCCTCAGGGTGTGGGGGAGGGCCTTTCAAATAAATACATACCTTTATTCCCTTATTCCTGTTTAGTCTCTGTTTCTAAGTAGCCTCTCAAGGCATCAGTGCAAATAACAAGAGAGGTGAGAGAATTTTCTACGTATTTGCCCATTTACAAGGAAGAAAAATACCAGGTACCCGTAATAGACGTAAGAGACACCTGCAGTACCACAGTGGGCTTGATACATTAAGAACCTTTAGATCTCTCGCAGGGTAGAATATGAAACTAGCAGAAAGGAAACTGGTCCAGACAGAGAGAAAAGCATTCCTGATTAATTATTTGTTTCATTCCACGATCTTCACCTTCCCTAATCTGGATCAAAACTCTAGAAATATTTTTCTCTGTACTTTGTTCTGATAATTCTGAAATGATAATTTGGCTCTTCTGCACTTTTTTCTTCATCCATAACATCTGTTCCAAAACAGCCAAGTAGAACTGTACTAAGCTTTCTCACTGCCAGGAGTAAAGAGTAAGAATTATTCAGAATCCTTTCCCACTGGGCTGTAGTCCCCATTTTTATCCTATTCTCTGATGTATCAAGAAATAACTAATTGAAAAAATGCTTCACTTGGAAATCCCACTTGTCTTTCTTCCTGTGTGTCTCGATTTGAGACAAATTAGGAGGAAATGTCCTGAGATGAACATATCCTCTAATGGAAGGCAGGTTTTGGCAGCCTCCCCCTACAGGTTCAAAAGGAATTCCATGGAGAAAAGTGAAAAAACCCCTGTTTATTTAACAAGCAGGGTGCACACTGGCACAAGAAAGAAAAAAAATGAATAACGTTAGATAATAAACCTCTCGCTGTGGAGAAGACCTGGTAGATTCAGAGTCCTTTCTATAGGTGTGGCTCTGCTCTCTCCAGAGCTGGGGTGCAGCATGGGCCCCTCTGGGCCATGGGGTGGGGCCTCCTGGTGATGGTGTTCCAGACCAGAGCAAAGCTGAACAGCTCCAGGAGAAGAAGAAGAAGAAGCCACAGTCCCAGAAAAATGTCTTGCGTCAGCTAATGAACAAGAAGCTAGCTAAAAAGGCAAAAGAATGCAACTCTCTTCCCTGCTGCAGAGAAGGGAAGCAGGGAAGAGCAGGGAAGAAGGGAAGCAGGGAGAGCAAGCAAGTTATCTGTGTTTTTGAACACAGGTTGCCGAAAGAATTCCACCGGCTTCTCCTCCGCTCTCTCGGACTCAGCTTAAAAGTACAGGATTCATGTCTGGGCAATAAGCAGACAATAGGGAATACAGTATGATCCAGTCACTGACAAGGGAGGAACGAGGGCGTGGCGAGTGACACGACTCACTCCCAATTGTGAAGAACAAAACCACTTTATTAAACAGCAACTAAGAATGGGTACCGAGGTAAGCTCACGAATCCCAACGGCAAGGCAGAGACTCGAAGCGGCACATGCACAATGCCAGGTGCTCTCCCTAGCCACAGCAAAAGGGCAGAGGACCAGACACTGAGCCTCAAGTCCGTCTTTATACCCAGTCCTTCATTTCTGTTGGTTCGTTTTGGATCCGTCATGCTATTGGTTTCTGTATTGGTTTGAAAACAAACCAGTGGGAGATCACAAGTCAGGATTAAAATTTAATAGGAAAAATTAGAAATAATACAAGGAAAAGGCACTGACAAAGTCAGATACAACCTGGCACCCTGTTGGTCAGGGTGTTGGTAGCAGCCCGGATGAAGTGGTCCTGTTGAAGCAGTGATCCTGTAGAAAAGAGTCTGGTCTCCACCTGATGGTCCAGTGGTGTAGCTCTTGTCCTCCAGGAGTCCCATAGGTAAGGACTGCTTTAGGCACTTCCAAGGCCAGGTTATATCCAGGTGGGAACACTTGGCTCCTCCCTCCTGGGTGGAGCATCTCACAATAGGATGAGATAAGTCCATGAGCCATGCAGTGGTTTCTTGATGGCCCATTGTCTGTTATCAAGGGTGGGTCATAGCAGGAGATAACAGCTAATGGCCTACAGCTGGTGGTACTAGAATACTTAAATACATCTATATTGTAACCTAGGACAGTTTGTTTCTCCTGATGTCATTGGTCTATTTCAACAATGCCTTTTTCGCCTATCTTTTTTGGGGGTGCCTCATCCAATCGGTTCATGCTCAGTGCAATCCACATTCCTGGTGACATCACTCTCATCTGTTGGAACCATCTAGAAAACCCCCCCTTTCTGCATGTTATTGCTTACACCACCCCATGGTTACATGCGAGTATTGCACCCATTACACTGTCCGCAACTCGATACTGTAAGATAATTAACATAGAAAACATCAGCCAACCCAATTCCCACAATTAACATGTTTGCTAATTAACTTCATTAACTCAAGAGAACTAAAATCCATTTATGACAGTCACCCCAGGACACTGTGAAGGTTCACAAACTCAGAAGCTGTGAACTCTTATGGGCAGTATGGTGACAAATGCAGGTTTACAATACTGCTGTAAGGAAGCTTTCTTCTTTAGCTGCCTCTTTGTGCTGTTTTGTTCTGTACCAGAGTCAGTATAGGAGATGGAAATGATGAGTACAGTACTGGAGGTAAGAAACCAGACAGAACTGACATGTCTATCCCTAATTATGGATCATTGCTTTTAATTTTTTAGATGTCTGTGCCATATAGTGAAAATTGTTTTGCTTTAGAAAAATCCATACTTTCTGTGTAAGTTATCACCCTAAAAGGTAAAAACTGTCACTTTTGGGGTTCAGGGTTACTGAGTAACTGACTCATGTTGAAATACCAAGTAAAATTAAACCTCCTGGTGGACAAAAGTAGTGTGGATCCATTTCACTCTTTCTGGCTTGCAGTGCATGAATTGGTTATTCAGTGCTCCCCTGTGATCTAAAGATAGTTTATCTTTCATGCCCTCTAGATGGCTGTCTTGTTCTCTTTGAAAGAATATTACACAGACACTGGTAGAGCTGTAAGAGAGAAAGTTTATCTAATTAGTCTCAGTTTTTACACGTTTGTGTATTTGCAATGTATGTTAATGTTTATGAACCAAAATTATGCTATGTGACTACTGAAAATCTGTTGTGAGCAACTGTCAGCTGATACGTCTTCTGCTTCTGGGCAGGAGGTGGATAAGTACTAACTTGTTTCAGAGAATTGAAAGTATTTCCTAATAAGCTTTCTATTATATCAAAAAGCTGATAATGTATTGCACAAGAAAACTGATGTAAATGATAATATAATTGCCAAACAACAGCTTAATAAAACCACATTTTGAATCACCCATCAGCAGTGCAGAGTGAAAACTTCCTGAGGTTTTCAGTTCTTCCTTGTTAAAAAAACCTAACATTTTTAGTTCTTGAAGTCCTTCATTTATTTTGCTAGACAAACTGCTAAGTGCAGGAAGGAGCGAGTCCAGTGTTTGCTATTCAGCTGACATCATTACCTGTAAGTAAATCAACTTAGAATGGGACTTGGTATTTGCTGTAAGTACAGAGGCCTAAAGATCTATTGCCCAGTTTTCTGAATTGTGGTTGTCTCTGTTTGAAAGACAGGTGTCCGCCA
>VZRV01009253.1:336243-410223 GCA_013398115.1 Falcunculus frontatus | reverse complement strand
TGTGAGGCAGAACCCAAAACCTGACAGCCATGATTTGCCTTTACAGTCCTGCCTTAGACCAATTCCTTCTTAGAAATGGTGGCAGCAGACCTTTGCAGGCCACAGTGGGAGCCAGGGCCAAGAGGGATGACAGCAAAAGCCATTTAGCACAGCAAAGGCTGTGCCAGCCCTTGGCCTTCCCACTTTCCCTTCTGGACTGACCACTGTCCGTGCACAGCTGAGGGGAGAAACTCCCCGACCCAGACCTTGTTCAGATCGGCCTTGAGGGCTGCCAGGATCTCCTTCTCCTTCTCCTGCACCATCCTCTCCAGGGCCTTCAGCTGCTGAATCCTGAACTCCAGCGGGCGGCTCCGGCCCGAGTTGAAGGCGGCCCTCGCCCGCCCCACGATCTGCTGCATCTTCTCCATGGCTGCTCAGCGCTGAGGAGACACCGGCGACACCCAGCTCACCGCGGGCCCTCCCTCCGCCGCACACACCCCGGCTCGTCCCCAAAAGCACCGGACAGGCTCCCACCCTCCAGCCGCACCCCCCGCCCCATCTCCGGGGAGCGAACACGCCGCCGCCTGTCCCTAATTCTGCCGCATCTCTCTGAATCCTTACGTAATTCCCGAGTTAGAAAAGTTTGAAAAGCAGCGCAGAGCGTTGGTGGGAGCGCGGGGATGGCACCGAGGGAGCCGGGGGCTGCTCCCGGCGGGTACCGCGGGCACCCAGCGACACCCGGCGAGGACACGGCGGGACGGGACATCCACCCCCCCTTCCCCCCGAGGAACCGCGGGGACCCCCGAGCGACACCGGGGCTGAGGCGACAACCGTGGCAGTGGTTGCGGCACGGTGGTTGCGAGACGCTGGTTCTCCCCTTGGCCGGTGCCCTCCGCCCCGGGCAGGACCCTCCGCCCCCGCGGCCCCGCCGCCCACCAGGGTCGCCGCCGCCGCCGCCGCTTCCTCTTTCCGCTCACATGACGGAAGCGGAACGGGCGAGGCCGCCGGGCCGCCGCTCCCCTCCCCGCCCCGCCCGGGGGTCTCGGTGTGAGAGAGGAGAAAGAGGGGGGAAAACAGCGGAGCGGGGTGAAGGACGTGTCCCCAGCGCCGCCCCCGGGACCGGGGGTACCGCCGGTACCTTGAGTGCCGCCGTCGGGGATGCTCCTGCCGGGCTCGCTGCGTTGCGAGGCTGCCGCAGTCCTCCGTGGGCTCCGGGGGTGGCAGCGGGTCTGGCACTGCCGGGCCGGTTGTGAAACGCTGCGGGGGCGTGGGGCCGCTCTGCGGACGGAGGGCAGAGTCCCTGCGGAGCCTTATCGGGGCAGGGAGCGGGGAACGAACCGGGCAGCGGCACCCGCGGGTGGCCCTGCCCTGCTGTGCCCTGCCAGCGGCTTCCGACCACGGAGGGCGAGGAAAGCGGGGCAGGTGCGGCTTTGGAGGAGGCAGGAAATGCCCGGCAGGACGGTCGAATTAACCTTGATACAGTCCTGGCGTGGGAAACGAGCCAAAAAAAAGCGCAGAGAAAGGAGCTCGGGCGAGTCTGGGCACTTTCCGGTTAAAAATAGACCTGCCACAACGTGTCAGGATATTATTTAAAAATTACACGCAGGTGGTTGCACTCTGCCTTTCGTGACACGATTTACCCAGGCCGTTTACTGCTAAAACTCCTCAGCTGGAGCTGTGTCCACCACTGAATCCGTGTCCACCACACCTCTGTGACACACAGGGCTGGCACCTGGGTCCTCCTGCTCAGGTGATGGGGGCTCCTGGCATAGAGCACACCCCTTCTCCTGCAAAGTTTAATCCCATTTTCCCACATCAACGCAGCCCTCCGAGGCTGGGAGTGCCCTTTGGCTTCAGATTGTGCTGAACCACAATTCCCCCCAAACACCAAGCTTGGCTTCTGTGGTCAGTTGGCTCCACTGCTATGGCTCAGCTGGAACATTCACAAGCTGTTGCACAAATTTCAGCAGTAAACACCCCACTGTGAAGAAGAATGACGTGAGCAACTGCTAAAACTTGCATGTAGGAGGCAACATGGGAAGGAAAAACAGGCTGGGCTTGACAGGGCCCTTCCAGGTGGTGTATGGAAAGAAGCTGGGTTTACATTGAAGAAAACATGGGTAGAAGCAGGAATGTTCCTTACAGCAACTTCCCAAATAATTCCCCTTATCCTATCAGCATCCTTGTTGTAGGCACAGCAGGGTGGAGCTCTGTGCAGGCCCAAGGGCAGCTGGAGAAGGAATTAATGCTACTGCAATCAGAGTAAAAGTCTGAGCCCCTCAGCGTGGCGCATTAGATGGTGCCTGGGGAAATGGTGCTGCAATGCAGCAGGAGCAGGGAGGTGGATGTACTCTCCAGAGCTTGTAAAATTCTTACCCATCAGCCTGGAGGGTTTTCACATCACAACAGTGCTGTTTGTATTTGGCAGCACGCACTGGAAGCAAATGTCCCAGCTCCCAGTTATCCCAGTTAACCTCTGCAGAAATGAGGCAGCATCCTGGGAGACAGTCCCTTTTGATCCTTGTCAGGGACATCTTTTGGCCACTTAGGGACAGGAAACAAGGCTGAGGGTGTTTTTAGCATTGCACAGTCTCAGCTGGGTGAGACGTGTGGATTTCAGGGAAGTGTGGGATCCCGAGTGAGACAGAGGAATACCCCGTGCTCCCCACGCCTGGGAGCTGGCAGTGCTTTCTATTTTAATTCAATCACTAAGAAACAATAAAGAGAGCTATTTAGGGTAAAGCAATGGAACTCCAGAGGAACTGGGAGGTGAGCAGTGCTGAGGGGGGTTCTAATCTGTAGTTACAGCAGCAAGATGTGTTTTTTTGAGAAGCTGAGCTCGAGATTCCCCTCTCCCCTCATTCCTTGTAGTCCTCCCTCCTCTCTTGGAGTCAATTAACAGCAATGAGACAGGCTCCTGCCCTGCCCTGGGGAACAGCCCTTGGTGCTGATCCTTACCCTGCTTCCAAAATCATCCAGCAGAGCCTGGGGAAGCAGGACTTTGGTTTGGAAGATAAACTGTGCAGTATTTGGTTTCAAGAGTTCACCAAATAACACAGCTAATCAATAAATGTCCTTTTAGCTCGCACACCACGCCCACAGAGCTTCAAGTTTTCAGCTGCAATCCTCAATCTCTGCTTCAATGTCTGCCTAGTCTCAGATTCCAAGTGTTTTCTGGAAGTCACACAACCCAGCCAGTGGCACGAGATGGGCAGATACAAAACCCAAACAGCACTCGACCATAAAAGCGGGTTCAGAAGATGAACAACAGGGAGAGGTTTTAAGGAACCTACAGGAATCAATTGCAGCTCAGTTCATTTATGGCATCACTTGTTTTGAAAGCTGTGGCTGATCTCACATTCGCAAGAAGGAGATACTGTGTCACACAGAGCCCTGGTCTGTGGGCTGCATTGTCACCAGAGTTCAGGCCATGGAAAATGTGAAAGGGACACAAAGAAACAATAGGAATGATTGGCACAAGGACTGCAACAAGACTCAACAGCCCCACTGGCACTCGGTTGGCTTTCAGGCAGCAAAGAGGGGGGAGCCTGCCGTGCACAAAAGCCTATTGAAAAGGTGTTTGTCCAAAGGAGCAGTGCCAAGGCTTCCTTCAGCTGGGCTCCAGCTGACTTGAAGACCTCAGGAGAGGGGTTACCCTGATAGACTTCACTCCTCTGCAGAAAGGAGGAGCTGTGGGGGCACTCTGGAAAAAGCCACAGCCAGGGCTGTGGCTCAGATCAGATGGGGAAGTTCAGGATAAAAAGAGACTTGCTTAAAGACTTAAAAGGCATCCTGGACAGTGAAAAAAGATAGTAGCAAGCAGAGCTTAGAGAAGACAAAAAAGTCAAAGATTGAAATTTAAATTAAAAAAAAAAAAACCAAAATAGGAGAGGAAGCAGGAATCAAAAAGGAGGTGGGTCACAAGTCAGGTCATGAGCCAGCCTATCTGAATTTCAAAGCCTCAACCAGCTTTGGAAGCAGCAGGATCCAGCTTTCCCTGCTCCAGATGAAAAGCAAGTTTCCCATTTTGGTGCAGCTGGGCACAGCACTGTGACATGGGTGAATCACAAGTTACTGCCTCTGAACCCTGAGGTGATGTGGTAATAACTTGATGTAGCTGTACAAGGCAATAGCAAGAACTGTGCAAAACCGAGGGAGTCCCAGGAACTCACCCTTCAAAATGCTCCTTGGAATAACTTGTAGCATCTTAGTTGCAAGTTTAATTACCTGGATTTCCTCGTCTGTGTCAGGAAGGGCTGAGAGTTCAACTTCTTGCTTGTAAAAAGCAGCAAATGTCACAATCAAAATGTGGTTTAGATTCCTCAGCTGACATTTTGCACTACGGACAGAGCGGAGCAAATGCAGAACACTCGAGGAGATGCTGGAGAGCTGAGCTAGAAAAGCACATCAAATCTCTCCTTTCAAGTTCTATCTTTCAAAGGCTATTAAAAAAAAAAAGTATTTGGTAAAAACAAGCACCTGCTGTTCAGCACAGAGAGCCAAAGACAGAGGACAGCTTCAGGATCTTTGTGGAATGACTTTATGCAGAGAGACAGGCCATGAACATTGGTCTCCTCCTCCTGAAAACAGCCAGCAAGAATAGCCCTTTTCTTCTCCTCCTGTTTGTGCAGCTGTAGCCTTGCTGGCAAGAGGGGAAGGAGAATGAGCTTGAATCCTGAAAGGAAAGAAAGAAAACCAACAAAACCCAGTGAGTTCCTGAGAAAAGCAGCCTATCTCCTAGACTCATGCATTAAGGCTGTTGCTTTGTTCCTAGATTTGGGCTCAGACATATCATTAGCATTCCCAGCTCATTCCTTCCTCATCCTCTTTATGTGCCACTCACAAGTGGAGGGTTTTTTAATAATAAATTGGGGAAAATTTGATAGTACAACTCAAGAACACAACAGCAGCTACCACAGCACACCTCAGCTGGGCACAGGGTGTGAGCTGTAAGGTGAACAAAGCCCATTTTTTGTCAACTTTGGATAGAAATTGTGACTTCCTGCCAGCTTTTGTCAGTTAGCTCCGTATATGCTGCTCTGGCAGCTCAGACAGCTCCTCTTTGCTAGAGGCAACAAATAAGCACCTTGTTGAAAGATCATACAGCTGTTACCCAGGATCCTACTTAGCAATTTCATTTTCCAAGCCAAGTTAAAAAAAAAAAAATTGAAAAAAAAGAAAGAAGCAGGGTAAACTGTCTTCCTAAAGCCAGGGAAAAACAAACTCAGGGACACTTTGTGCCATAGCTATCCAGAGATAATGAACTCGAGGATGCTGCCCCATCCTGCCCTCGTGGCAGGTCCAGCTGCTAAGGGGAACATTCAGCAAATTCTTTACCCAGCCAAGTAGAGATTTTTTTCCTAAATTTAACACTTCTGGTCACAGAGACACAGAAGACCATAGCTGTACCATAGAAACACTTCTGGTGTCAGTATTTATTTTTACCTTAATATACATTTATACAGGCCATAATAAAAAGGCTATTACACAACAGTTCAGTGAGTTATTACCTAGTTCCAAGAATAATGCATGCAATTACAAAGGAGAGGTAGAAACACCGTATTAAAGACCTAAAAATACAAACATTATATAAACAAACACTTTCAAATTAACTGTTGGAATTTCGTACAGATAAATAAGGTAAAAAGTACATTACTCTGTCAAAGTAAAGGAAACACATGGTTATCCCAACACTGAAACAATATTTTGATGTGTAAGCCCTGTACAACTTTGTCAAATAGTTCAGACCACTGTGTTTAAGAGGATTAAAATGATTTTGTCCTGGAGAATGGTTTATTCAAGTATTCAAGCAGTTGAGTAACAAAAAAGTCCCAAAAATAAAGTATAGGAACCATTTCCAGAGAAGCTGATCTGCCTAAATACTTTGCAAATCGCTGTCCTGATGATCTCATGGGATGCTTGAAATGACAACGCCTATAAGGCTAAATGAAGCTTCCCACCTCTCCCCCAAAATGCACACAAAATAATCCTGATTTTTCACACACTCTATATGTAGAAATTCTACATCATTTTATCAGCATCTCAAACCACAACATTATTTTCTGGTTTGTTTTTTGTTTTTTTTCTTTTTTTTTTTGCATGGTTCCTTGCAGAACCTTTCAGTTTACAGTATTTATTGTAATACTGCCCAAGAAACAAACTACAGAGAACTGTCATTACACCCCTAAAGACTGCAGGCATTAATGCACATATTGCATGCACAACAAAAGATGCAACCAAATCTCTAGAAAAAGCAAACAACCAGCAACTCAACATTGCTATTACTGAGAAAGTCCAGAGCAGTAGTTACTCAAGTATTAGACAAATAGGTATAAAATGGAAAGGTTCACATGAATACAAGTTTTTACACAGTTTGTTTGAAAGTCTTCTAGAAGCTACATTTGAAATTCTGAAAAGAATTTTATGTACACTGAAATGAAATTCAGCCAAGTCCATTGTGCCTTCTTTCTCTAGATTTTTTTTTTTAATATAGTTCTTCAAAAATGAATATACAGTTGCTTTAGTAAATTAGTGCAAAACAAAATATTTTGGAAGAAGATAATCAAATTGTATCCACATCAGCTGAAAACCCCTTGGGGATTTTGCACAGATGGAGAGAATTTTTTCCATCCCCACTTTTCCCCCGGGGTAAGAGCGTGTTTGCCATCCCTTCATATGACAACCTGAGCCATGTGTACAACAGGTGAGCTCCCAGACAAGGCAGCTGAGCCCCAAAAAGCTTCAAGCAGCACTTGCACATGGTTAGGGTTTCCCAAAATCACTCAGCCACATTTTACTGAACAACTTAAAAACTCTTGAAGGAATCTTCTGAGGGAAATGTCTCTTTTGTACCTGATGCAGAAGGATCCGCTCTCTAAAAACCTCACGAGGAAAAAAAAACAACAAACCCTGATCATTCAAGTTCAAAGCACACGTACAAGGATCAGTTTGAAATGTGAAGAGAGATTCTTTTAAATTCTGTTTCTAGGAAGGAAAAGGAGCTGCTGGATCGGTAAGGCAAGTGTACTTTTGGAATTTCTCCTCTTTGAATATGCTGCTGTTTCTTTGGTAGTCACCACAGAAATGTAAGAATCATCTTCCACGTGGGGCAGAACAAGGACAACAATTAAGCTGTAGTGAAAAAAGTGCAGTATCACTGATGTGGTCCCTTATGTTCACACCATCTGGTCCTCAGGATATTCCTACTGCTCATACACAGCCACTGTGCTGTAGCAGAGTGCAGAAAGCCTTCGCTCGATGCTGGATTTATCTGCAGAGAGAGGCACAAGACAGGTGATGACCAGAGTTATTTTACAATGTGTTAATCCCATGTCATTTTCATTATTCAGCTGAACTTACACTTGTGTACATTTTCTATATCTGCAGGGTCTTGCAGTATTTTAGTCAGTCCTTCCAGCAGCAGGGCTGCCTTGTGGTATCGATATGTGATATCTTCAGTTTGCTGGAACATCTCATCCAGAGCTGCTGACTGCACCTGCAATCAGTCAGGACATTCAGTTTCAGAAACTCCAATGGGTAAGTAGCAAAACAAAAAATTCAGAATTAATCATCTAAAAGTGTCATTAAGAAACTATTTCTCAGCTTTAATTTAGTGTTGTTGTAACTAAGACAACAGAATGAAGGTGGAACTAGATGATCTTTAAGGTCCCTTCCAAGCCATTCTGATTCTGAGAGGACACTGAGGTAACTGAGAATATTCTGCACCAAAAAAAAAAAAAAAAAAAAAAAAAAAAAAAAAAAAAATCAATAAAAGCACTTTTTGATCTTCTGTGTTTCCATTCTCATTTTTACACCTGCATTCTCTTGTAAAGAAACAAATTAACAGTGCACAACAACACCATTATCAGGGTTAAGCACAACATTTGCCAGAATCTTTTGTGTGACACAAAGAATTCCCTCTCATCACTAAAGCAGTTAAGTTTCCTGTGCGGTCACTGAAAATATCAATTCTATTTTCTGGTTATGTAGAAGAGGTATGTGAGAGAAGGCAGCAATTCCTACAGTTCAGGGAAAAGGAGGGACTTACCATTTCCACAGCACAGCTGTAGATGAGTTTCTCTGCAGTTACACTGTTGATTTCATCAATGAACCTTTGCTTGTCCGAAAAGAAACGATTCAACTTTTCTGTCAATTTTTTGCACATTCCAATACAGAATTTGTATCTCTCGTTGAGGCTTTTCACAACTGTGAGAAAGGTAAGAAGAAATTAAAAAGAAAAAACAACAAAAACCAAACAACAACTCGGCCTAAGTTCAGCTTTGCAAAGTAAACTTGTTTAAACTTGTGCTTTTAGTGTTTATTTACTCCACCACTTCTATGACTTGAGTATCTATCATATAATTTCCATTTCAAGTTAATAAATACCCATTTCCTAACTGCTTTAGGCTGTTTACTACCAGAATTGTGCAATTGTACATATCTACAGTTCTCCCGTAGAGAAGAAAAACAAAACAAATGTTGCAACTTAAAACTTTCTGAGTGATGTATCAGCAAAGAAAATTCACAAGCAAAGTAAACTGGATGATGTTTCATCTACCTTGCTTAACAGCAGTGGATGGGTTCAGTTTCCCAGATTTGACCTGTGCTTTGGCAAGATGCAGAGAAGATGCCAGTAACTGGGCAGCTTTCATATACAACACCAGCTGCTCCACTTGTCTAGGGAGAAGAGGGGAAAAAAAGTAATTTATGCATCAAAATACCTTTCTTGAATGCATTCAAGCCAGAGGCAGACACCACTTTTTAATCACAGCACCCCACAGGACCCAGCAACAGCAGAAAAGGAAGACAGATGTTTAAAATGCAGCTCCACCCCTCCCCTCCCTTCCCTTCACAAACACTCTGTCACGGGGTGAGGGGACATCTGCTCATTTAGGAGCTGCAGCAGCAAAGACAAACTGCTTTAAATGCAGACATTTAAAAAAGGAGCACTTATTTGTGGGGACTCTCTGCCCGAGGTCAACGTCTCACCACAAGTGACTGGGTGTACTTTTCATTTCCTATCCCCCTGGAATTCTCAGTTGTGAAAAGCAAACACTTTGCAGGGTTTTTCTGTTGGCTTTTTTTTTATAATTTCAGGAAGAAGGCAGGAAGTAGAACTGCCCTTTCCCACCACTTCAAATTTCTCGTTTTTCTCCTTGCTTTTGATTTTCTATTAGGGCTGATTGACTGGTTTTTTTCAGTGAAACCAAATTTGGACCCTCCTTCTCCCCTCCCAACCTCCACCTCAGTGCTTCAGTCAACAGGAAGGGATGAGGGCTCAGGTCTGACAGAAGCTGGTACACAAATTTCCATGCTCAGAAATGCTCTGCTGCACCTCAAGCCTGAACTCAACACTTTCCCCAGCTCATGTGGCAGACCAGAAAAGAATCTTTTGTCTTCTCTCTTTCTGATCTGTCTTCAGTTGTTAAAAAAAAAAATCATTCCTATAAAGGTTCTCTAGAGGGAAACAATCACTCCCAGCAGAAGAGGCAGAGTTTTAACATATTTTTGATGTGTTGAATTTTCACTAATTCTCCTGTTTGACTGCATACTCACCCCCATTCTTTGCTGAGCTGGCTGATCTGATCCACAACTATGCTCTCCTGGATTTGGTACAGTGACACAGCAGAAGTGCACAGGTCTGGGTTTCCTCCTCTCACTGCTGTCAGATCCAGAACACACTCTGTAAATGTCAGCATCATGTTTAGGTGACGCAGTGTGTCTGTGTGCTCTCTCTGTCAGAGGGAAAGATGACAGCAATTTAACCACTCTAAGCCACCAGCCACATTTAAAACTCTTGTTAATCTCTTAAGGATTTCTTGGTATTTCAGTTCTGTGCAGAAATCACATTGTGGTAGAGGCAGCATTAGGGATGACAGAACCAAATAGGCCCCAACAGATCTGAACTTGTTCTCTCTTTGTTAATGAATTCAAGATATTGTAGCTTATACTTAAGAGTCTTTAAACAAAGCCAAAGGAATTGGTACATGGAGTTCTATGTTGAAACCTGAGGAAGTAAAGGAATCACAAGTGGGACAAATTACTTATTGTGTTATCAGCAACACAAAAGTATGCTTGGCACTGGTACTAAGAGCCAGGAGGAACATTTGGCTTTTATTATGTAACAGACTTAATACCTACAAAAGAACTGATCTGCTTCACTAATTTACACTTGGTTCTAGAATTAAATTGTGTTAGAAGTCCAAAGTTTACACTTTAGACTAAACAACTTCAATTGGCATGAACAGCTCACTGCTGCTCTGTCAGTAACACGCTACACATGCACATTTTCTCCTCAAAAAGAAGCCTTCAAAACGAATCAAACATATCTTAGCAATATTTATAATATTTTCATTAATAATACACATCTAAATACACTTTAAACTCTATGTGTGGCAAGAACACAGTGTACTGGTAAGCATTCATGTTAGAAGAGAGATCCAATAGGGACCCAAACACCTTCCAGCAAGATGTGAATGAGAAAACAGAACAGCAATCTGTCTTGAGAAATGTACACTCCAAGAATAGCATTCTGGTGAAAGACCACCCCAATTTGTGTTTTTAAAGTGTCACTCCCACACACATTTTAAAAAATATAGGACACTCATCCCACAAGTAGGATTTAACGTCATTCCCTGACTGTGAAGAAGCAATGAAATGCCCAGAGGAGCTTTGTTACTGACAGCACCCACATCCACTGGCATTAAACAGAGGCCTCTCTGCGAGGCTCTGGTGGACAAAAGCAGCCATGTTCCTTTGGTTACCTATTCAAACATATGAAATTCCAGCAATAACTACCAAAGAGAAACTGGCAACTACTGATACAGCAATATTTTTAAGATCCTAAACAAAAAAAACCCAACACGTGAGACAGCGCAGAGGAAACTACAAAGCACACGGAGCAGCCCTGCTTTTACCACATCTGTTTCAGCAACATCACACATTAGAAAACATGAAATGATTGTTTCTATACCTCCATTAAAGTTTCCTCAGGCAATTCAGGAGCTTCAAAAGTGATAAAGCCCTCTAGGCTGGGAGGGGAAGTACCATAAGGGATGTACTTCAGACTCGGAGCCGCCTCGGCCCCCGGAGGAGAGGAGCCCATGTAAATACCAGGAGGAGAGCCCATATAAACACGGCCACTAGTGGAGCAGAGAGACCCTCCAGAACTGTTTGATCCAACTGCAAGAAAAATAACACACACATTCAGTTTGATTCAGCACTGGGGCTGTGGCTGATAGCAAGTGACACACGAGGAGCCAGCACAGAGTCCCCCATGGAAGGTTCTCCTCAGTGCTCCTTGCGTGGCTCTGCAGAGAGCACCAAGGCTGTGCTGTAACAACAGGGATAATTCCTTACAGATTCTGGGATTCGTGGCTGACAAGGGCTTCAGGTTGTGCTGTGGTTCACACTGCTCACCTGAAGCCCTTAACCTTGAGGTTCTGGATATTTGGCAGCAGAGCAGACTCTTGCCAAAATGAAGGCAGGTCCCACCATTGGTGCGCTGTTTCTGGGACAATGCACAGCAGCAGGCAAAAATCAGAATTCTGACTTTTCCTCTCCACCTTTGCCATAGAGATCATGCTCCCAGTGAGGGAGTAAAGCTGTGCACACAGGAGGTTACTCACTGCTGGACTGTAAATCTGTGCCTCTGACCCCCTTTAGGGGGGAAAAGGCAGAAACCACCTGATATTAATCTCTACTTTCCAGAGCACTTTTACTGCAGGCCCTGTGCAAGGCAGCAATCAGGCTACTGGCCCAAGATGTGGACAAGCCCAAGTGCTGCCTTTGAGAAACGTCCACACAACTTCCAGGAAAGTCTTACCTGAGGTGGTTCTTGTTCTGAGGACCATGTGGGTGCAGGTAGGAGGGGTGGCACTGCTTGGAGGGGACCCCACAGTGAACATGACAGCCCGAGAACTCGCCCCACTTCCCATGGATGGAGTTGCCATTGCAATTCCATAGGCTCCTGCTGGAGCTGGGAGAGAACATTTCAGCAAGTTTAGTCCCTATTCCATATAATCACACCAAGATGTAATTATATGCAGCAAACTGGAGCACTGCACCACAACGTGCTTTGATGCAGATCCAAGCCCTGGACTAGTTAGAGGTTCTGACAGGAAATAAAACAAGCTGAGTGGACAAGTCTTGGTGAGACACAAACAGTCAAGGTGCAGCTGAACATATCTTTTTACTTTCAGTATCTCAGTGTTCTACTCTCAGCCAGAAAAGAGCAACAGAGACTCCCTGAAGATGCCAGTTTTGCAGCAAAAGATACAACAGAAAAATTCTTAAGGCAGATCGTGACAGGTCTGGAGGCTAAAGACCAGCTCTGTCTGCAGAACTCCTTCCATCTGCTCAGAAGGGAGAACTGGTGGCAAGGGACAAACTCAGGGAGGAGGAGGAAAAAAACCAACCAAACACCCAGAATTACATAAACTGACTTTCATATAAAATCAAGGTGGAATTAGGAAATGAAAAGCCACAAATGCTGAATTAAAAATAAAACCAAACCAGAAAATCCCAAACCCCTCCAGCCAGCACTCAAGATATTTCTGTGTTTAGCACAGAAATAAGTATTTTCCTGTCTTGGTTATTTTTAAAGCTATGCTAAAGAAATGGAACAGATCCTCTAAAACATTAAAAAAAGCCTTCTGTGCTGAGGCTAAAAATTGTCAGAACCAATTATCGAAGTTGGAAGCAGAACTGTGATCCAGCTGGCATTCCATAAAAACCCAGGCATACAGAGACAGCTTGGATGGATCACTCTGATCCTTACCTGTATCCATTGGCCTCTCTGTGTTGAGGCTGTCTGTACTGCCTTGGTATAACTGGCCCCCAAGGGTGGTCTTAACCTGTTGATCTGACAGCTTCCCAGTACTAACAGACCTGGACAGGAAAACACATGAATTCCCCAAAAAAAGTTATTCAGGAATATTATCCAACTTGCAACTAAGGGTGACTAAGATTCTTGGTATTTACTACAGAGTCTTTTTCAATAAAAATAGAGAAAGTATTGAAATCTTGCTCGTTAGCATGGATCTACTAAAATAGAGCAAACCATAAAACTAAAGAGACCTTTTTCTTGTACAAAAATTATATTGCAACTTTTGTCATAGAGATTTTCAAGCAGAAACTGAACAAGCTTTACAGAGGCAATGAAATTCCAGATTCAGCTAATCAAAACAAAAGGGAACTAGACAGTAACACAAAGTGCTCCAGGAAGTCTCTGCTATATTTATAGCCAGTACAAAATGTTTCTGTTGCACACACCAAACCTCAGCATCCCCTCACAGCTCGCTCGCCCTCTCAGAGTTGCTGTGTGCAGCTTTGCTGCCCAGCTGCCTCCCCCAGGGATGGATTATGAACCCTGCAGTGCCTACCTGCCAAAGGTGGTTTTGCTGTGCTGTTCTCCTGCCTGTTTGTCAGCTGCCTGGCTGGAGTGGAAGTGTGTGAAGTCCCTTGGGTCAGTGATATCTTTAGGCTGCAGCGGGGTTTCGGCCAAGCCCTGGCGATTCGCCAGGGCCAGCAAGTTGGAAGATGCTTGAGTTTTAGGTATTTTGAAAGGAGCTGTTGCCTTTAAGAATCAAGAACGTGCAAAAAACCCCAAAGTTAGAACCCCAAAATATTCTTGGTTTCAAGCACCGTGTTACTGAGAATTGCAAATTTAACAAACCTTAGTGGGAGAGCCGATGATTGTTGGTAGTGGGGTTTTGAAGAGCCAGTCTGAGCTCCTGGGTGAGGATCCCATGTGCTTGGTAGGTGATGTTCCCAGGCTACCTGGCCTGCTTGGCTGTGGAGAATGACTGTATCCATACCCAGCATAGGAGGGGCAAACTGGGTCCGAGTGCTGCTTTCTGAGCTTCTGCTTGTTTTGGTAGATATCTGTGAGAGTAGGAGCACTCTGCAACCTCGCTCCCATTAAAAGTGACTGTGGAGATTGAGATGGTGGTATAGGAGAACCTGTGGAGGTGACAAACAACAAGGTAAAATTCTACTTGCAGTGCTTGGAAAGTGCAATAACGAAGCCCAAAATTCCAGAGAACAACATTAAACTGCAAATACCGAGATGTGTTTGATCATTAGCTCACTAGATAGCAAGGGGAGTGGAATTAGCCCATGGATTATTTGGACTATTGCTACACCACGCTGATGAGACCTCCAAGCTGCCAAATAGGCACAATTTCAGGCTGACAGCTGTCCTGGCAGCTGCAGTACATCTGGCAACCTGCACCAAGACAAATAAAGTGGTTGGATTCAGCAGGAATGGCATAACCAGCACTGAAATTCCAAGCTGAATAGAGGTTCTCAAGGCCTGGAATTATATTCTTGCAAACAAGAGCGTGAATGCGACATCGCATGTTAATGACTTGTTTTGTGTGTAATGACTTCATGTGCAGACACAAAGGCAGCTCATGCTCCTGCAAGAAAACTAGATACTGAAAAGAACCAAATTATTCAGATGGAACAGCTTGAGGATATTACTTTGAGCAGTTGTTTACTTTTTAGTGTCAGACCGAATCTCTTTTCAAAAACTGCCAAAGGAAGTCCACACTTAGGTATGAGTGCAAAGTTTCTCCTAAAGCAGATGGGAGAGCTCTAAATTGTTATTTAAACAGAGGGCTTTGGGGAAATATCTCTTATAAACACCTCACCTACTCAAAGATGCCCTTCCTCTTTCAAAATTAGGCCTGAGATTTGATGAAATGTTCTGTTCCTGGTGTATGCTTTTGTGTCTCATGATAGGGAACTGTACAAAGTTACAAACAGTGCATCCGACTTCAGCCTTATGGCCACAGCTTCCCAGAGAAAATGCCTGTCTGTAACCTCAAAGAGCTGACACTGAAGTGACAGCTTCACTCATGTTTAAAAAAATAAAAGAAAGAAAGAGGGAAAAACTGAAAATGAACCACACAACTAGAAAAGGTTTACAAAAACTGGCCATGAAAATCTTCTGAGATAGGCTTCATTTCATAAAAGCCTGCTCAAAAAAACCACCACAAACTCCTTGCAGTTTGCTCAGTAAAGTGCCCAGCTGTTACAACACATCTTTCAGCCTTCTTAAGCCCATGTTTTTGCTAGCTGGATTTTGAATATGAACTACTTCATCTTGATTTCATTCCACTCCATTAAGCAGTATGTTTCAGAGCAGCCTGTCTGCCTGCAGCTCTAGCAGAGGGATCAAGTCTATTTCTCATTAACTTTCCAGCCAAGAATTTGCTTGCCTGAAATCCCTCTGCTTGTCTGTCTCACAGCACTGAAAGTCCTCACCTGTCGTTTCAGAATCAGTCTGAAATCTCACTGGTTACTGTTCCAGGGTTGTTGCCACCCCAGGGAAGGCTTCTGAATTAAAAGTGTGTCCTCTGCTGCCACTGGCAGCAAGAACAGCTCAATTAGTTCAGAAGCCACATTACGAAAGACATCTTCAGTCCTTAGAAAAATCTCAGCTCAGATGACCTCGCCTCACCCAAAGCAAAAAGCTGCTTCCCATACCCATTTAAATGCTGAGAAACAGACTCGCTGCAATTTGTGGTATTGTACAAACAGAAACACCACTGCAGTCACTTCAAATTAAGAAGTGAAGCCAAGGAGGAAAAGAATGTAGAAATATGAAGAAATGAAACATTAAAATCCCTGCCAGCCATAAAAAACAGTGCTGTGGTGCGTTACAAGTCAGTTTGATACTGGCAAAAGGCACTAAATCAACAGCCTGACAAAATCCTACCCAAAGAAAAGTTGCAACAACGAAAGCAAACCCAGTGCTTTGTATTCTCTTCACACACACCCTTTTTCACTTATTAAGAGACTATTTCAAATCTAAGGATTCACTCATTCCTTTTGTTGAACCAGCCAATGGCACAGCAATTATAAAGGCAATTTTTGAGACACACAATTGAACTTATTTCATACGGATGAAACCATTCCCAGACATGGCTGCTCCAAGAAATGAAGGCTCTATCATCTCCAGATGGTTTTGGACAAGTGTTCAAATAGGGGAAAATCTCACAATGCAGTTTCAACACCACATCTTAGAAAGTCAAAATAGAAAGTATAACTAGTATTTTAGATAGAGAAGAAAATGCACCCAAAATGTGCACAGAGCAGAAGAACAAGCTGCTGAATTGCATATTCTTACACCCAATCCTTCTGGCATTACAGTGCAATTCCATCTTTACCAGTCTCAGAACATCCTCAAGTCCTATTTCTCCCTAATCTTTTTTTTTCCTGCTGGCATGCCATAATAATTTATGACTTGCAAAGCTTGCTGACTGCTTAGCAACAGTAACATCAGATCCCAGCCGATTTCCCAAGGGAATGATGAAAACGTGTTGCACGCTGTACACTGGCAGCTGTGCCTCCCTTTTCTGAGAACTGGCATGACAGAGCTGGTCTATCAAAACCAGATTCTGACAAGCACGTTACTACCATTCATTATAAACCACCCCTCTTTAAAGACAGCCTTCATCAGAGTTGTTTTTTCATCTTGAGAATGAGAAATTTCAGTCACTGTCTTATTGTGTAGGGAATTAGTTAGGGGCAAAGGTGTCACCCAGGCCACAAATGGGCTGTTTCCACAAAAACTCAGTGTCTCCTATTCTAATGTATGTCAGCTCTCCTCCCCTTCACAAAATGCTCTAAAAGCTCTATCAAAATAATGCTGATTGCATTGTCCAAAGTCACTTACCTGAGAAGTTCCTACTCCTTGATTCATGTCCTTGGAGTTGTCCACAACAACAGTGCCCAAGCTGCTCAGGTATGGTTCCAACTATGCAAACAAAACCAAAATGTGTATTTACACTCTATACTTCACTTACAAACAAAGGCAAAGCAAGTGAAAACCTAGTTTGTTTACTTCTGTGAGCCATTTAACAGAAATTATTTCTGCACACGTCACCGAGCTGGGCAAGTTTTGGTTTAAGATTAATTTCAAGCAAGAAATTAGAGTTCTGAATTACTGTTCCAGATAAAGCTCTACTAATTGCTAAGCATTTCTGTGCTTACCTAGTGGTGAAGGAGAATATGGCCTGGAAGATCCTGTGGACAACCTACGTCCAACACCCTGGGCAGTGTCAGCTGGCACTGGAGAGCACGAGCCCATCTTCATGAAACCCATTGGGCTGGTGTTGGAACGTCTCACAACTCCAGCTCTGGCAAGGTAAAAGAATGGTCACACACCCTGTGGTCACTGGTTCCTTGAGATAAGCTTTAGAATCCCCCCTGAGGAGTCTGACCAGTTAAAGGAAATACTGGTGTTTCAAGAGAAAGCTAAGAACTTAAGCTAAGCTTTCCATATTGATAATAATAAAGATTTAATTCCCTCTGCTACCACAGACTTTTAAACTTTCAATGCCATAAGAGTCTGTTAAGTGGAGAATATTAAAACAGATTTCCCTCAGTACACCTTAATCTTCAAACAACTTGATCATCAAATTTCTTATTTCACAACCACGTATTACTGTAAATGTCCGTTTTTTAAACAGCAAAGATTCTGACAAAGTTTTCATATTGGGTCTGATACACAGCTCAGATAACTAAAACCAGATTATTTAAGGGAAAGGCATTTCCCTGGATATAGCAAGTATAATGAAATCAGGGATCCTGGAAAAAATATGCAAGAAACCTTGGGTTTTGTTTCTGTAAAGATTTCCAGAGCTCTGAGTAGTCTATTTATGAGTCTTTGACCTTCACCAGCCTGATCCTGTAGACCACAAGGCAGAGAGTAAGCCTGGCTCACTAGAGCTTTGTAAATGAGACAAGCTGGTTAATTAGCATGCCAAAAATTGTTTCCTTGATATTCTACAGCACAAAGCATTCATCTCATCACTACATGTGTGAAAACAAAAACATAACTTATTACTGACATTCCAGTTCATGATGTAATGCCATGCAATACACAAAGAGCAGTTAAAAAGCAAGACTTCATCTTTTTACCTTCTTGGGTTACATTTTGAGTGAAAGAACAAGCTCATTTTGTTTTCATGAAATATTTCAAGTGCCCATCCAACAATCCTGAGATTGTGAAGGGCTTTTATTTATGATCATCGAAATGTCTCTTTAGTGTGGAAAAAAATGACATCGGCAAGAAAGCAGGGACATCTGCCAGGGTACAAACACCAACCATACCCAAGAGAAAGGAGTTAAAAAGCCCAGCCTCACCTGGGTGATCCGTGGGGGTTGGACACGGGGCTGGCAGTGGAGGAGAGGTTCTGTTCTATGCGCTGGTAATTCCGTAGCTGGGTGGGAACCGGGATCGGCGCCGTCTCGCTGCGGGGGGACACGGAAGGCTGACAGTGCCTGAAGTTGGAAGGTGTGGAGACAGGAGATGGAGACAGGATGAATACAGGGTTGGCAGGTCTCTCTCTCAGAATTGGACTGTAGAAATTTTGAGAAAATCTAGGAAACAGGCAGATAAACTTCTTCTGCGCTCACTGGGTGCGCTGTGATCTCAGCTTGTCCTAATCCAGCTCCAGCTCTGCACAGAGGAGGATCAGGAACTGCTCAGGACTCCCTGCCTTCCCTGCACTGGCTGGGATCACATGGAGCTGGGACTCAGCCCTTGGTCACACACCACTGAGATCTCCAGATCCCTCTGACTCCCTGCCAAGCCGCCCTCTGTGTTTACCGCACTTGAAAATAGCGTTCTAGGAAAACCCAGCGCGCCAGGGACAGGAAGTTCAGAGCAGACCTGGAGTAGGGACAAAAGCCACCAAAGCACAGGCAGAGATATCCCCAGAGACACCCTGAACTTGCAGGAGGAAAACATGTTATGTAAATAACCAAGCCCTGGCAGGAGGAGCAAAACCACACACCTGAACATTCCAACTGCGGACTGGCCAAGTTCAGCTGGAGTGGCAGTGACCTGCCTCGCCTCAGTGTGGCTCCTGATAAGGGACTCAAACCACTGCATGTAATCAGTAACCAACACTTTCAAAGGAAAACAGAATTCAACGGAAAGAATTTCAAACAAATGGGCTGTTTGGAAGATAATCACTTTATTATCTGGTCCTTTATTGACCGTGTCTTTAAAGAAAGATTAGAGATTCTTAGAAGAAATGTGAAAAAAATTCTCTAGAAGACAGGCAGTTACAGCACTCACTGCACGGCTCCAGCTGAACAGAAATCTGGGGTTACTGTATTTGGCCTATTCTCTTTGCTACCTCTTAGAATGAAATATTACTTCCTAATATGCACAAAACTTCCTTAGCAAAAGAAAAGAAGTTTGTCCTACTATTGCCACCCAGTTTCTGGATCCCACAGAGTAATTTGGAAGTCAGCTGTGGGCATGCAGTCAGCAGAAAGCCTGAAAACTTCCAGGCAAGGAGAAGAACTCCCAAGTGGAAACCACAGGAAGGCTGTGGGCAGCCTGCCATGACTACACAGCACACTCAGGGAGCACGGGGAGCCTCTCCCCCAGGACAGGGAAGCAGATGTTATTTAAACTGTGGCAGTGACACTCAGGAGACCGTGAAGGCACTTCAACTTTTAAAGAACTCAGCGTGGAAAATGCCTTTCCCTGCTCTCACCCAGCCTTGCAGGTAAGTCCAGGCAATCTCTTGAGCTGTGAGGTAACAGGAGGCAGAAAGGCTGTGGTGCAGAGGCACAGCCCCATTGGGGCTCCCCAGCTCAGCCCCAAAGCTGAGCTCTGGCCAGGCTTCCTCCAGTCTGATGTGGTTTGTTACCAGTCATAGAAAATGCAATACAGATGTGTGCAGAGCTGCATGCAAATCTTGTTTCTCTGACATCCAGAGAATAAAACTGGTAATAAACCACAGCAGAGTGAACCACCTCGACCTTAGATGCCCATTCTGGCTGGAGACTGTGAAGATACACAACATAAAGCAGCACAACTGTGGGCACAATTAATTCAGTTTGATCAGCTAATCAGAAAGATTCACTGTTTCACAGGGCATAACCTTTTGTAAACCACCAAAAAACTAATAGAAACAACCCATAAATAATGAAAGAACATTTGTCAGGAAATAAAACCTCAAACCCAGCACCTTGTAGAATACCAGACACACTCTGCTTTCTTCAGACCATGCCCCAAGCAGCCCCAAATGCAGTTACTGAATTAACTCAGCCAATAATTAAATCAAACTATTACAGTACAAACACAGAGTGTGAAGAGTAGGCACCTGTTTCTAATCACATCACCATTTAGCTCTCAGTAATGTACAGATAACACAACTGGCATATTTTCATAAAACTTCTAACTCTAAAAACTCTGCCTGAGCACAACTTAAAATAGGAAAGAACAGTGTATTTATACTACATTGTACATGGCCAATTCAGAGCAAGTGGATTTCTACAGGCAAACCATCCCCATTATCTGCCCTTAAACATAAAGCATGAGGCTAAAAGCTGTATCGACAGCCCCTGTCAGCAGATTTCACCAACTGCACAAAGATCAGCACAAAGTAGCAAACTTTTCTTGTGACAAGCATTTCTAAACAAATAATGCTGACTTGCAGCCCTCTAGCACTGGCACAAGCCAAAAATGCACCCAACATAATAGCTTTATTCCCCAGTTAGCCACTCATCCTCTTTCTGTTTGTACTGAAAACATGATTAAATTCATCACTTGAATAAATTCTGTTTAGATATTCCATGAGTAGTTAAACACTGTAATTAAGCTTTACATTTTCCAATATGACACAGGAAAGATTTCAGGCACCACTGATGAAAATCAGTTCTATTTTAAACCAGCAGAAACTGAAGCCTACAGCCATGTGGAAGAAAGGGGACTAATAACCAGTCCTGCTGATGGAAAACCTGCAATACATGTTTAGCTCCTTCACGTGACTTTGGCATCTTGTGAGACACAGCCATGAAATTCACAGTAATCACTGGCACAAAAGCCACACCCAGTGACCAGACAAACCAAGGCAGCCACGAGATACAAATCCACAGCAATCCGGGCTTTCAAAGTTCCTCTTCTCTCACAACCACTTCTTAAAATGTATCTGCATTCAACATCTTGACTCACTACATGAAGGCTGTGCTGTGCCTCCCAGGATCAAAAAAGGACAAGTCAGTTATGTCCCTAAATTTCTGCTTTTAAACAGAGTAAAATTTAAACAGACAGAGAATGCTCTCAACTCCTTAAGGAAATCTTTTGGGGAATCACCAGAGAAAGCATGAAGTGTAGAGAGCCTGGAAAAAGAGGTCTGGCTTCTATTTTAGTCCAGTTTCACAATTAAAAACATAAAAAAAGCCAAAACCATCAAATAGCAGAGAATCTAAGGCCACATCACACACCTGTTAGCTGTACCAGAAGCAGCACTTCGAGAAGAGGCTGAGGATGGTTTCTGTACAGTTCCTGAGCTTCCAGAAATAGTTAATGGTGACTGCCTGTGAAAAAAAAAAACACTGTCAAAAGACAGGTCCTCACACCAGAGAAACTCTCTACGTGGCAGCAAAACTTCCTGAATTCAAGCTGTTTAGATACTTAAATTTAATTCTTGTTAACCTTTCAGGAAGTCCACAAAGCTATGACAACCCAGTGCCAAAAGCCCAGAACCCCCTTCTGCAGCTGCAGCATCAATTTTTGAAGAGGTTTCTTTTGGAAGAAGCTCAGCACACCTACCCTCCACACATCAAGAACTCACTGGAAGCTCGCCTGCCAGCTGCTCCCAAAGGCATATCATCTGCAGGAGGGAACACATGGAAAACCCACGTCAGGAAGCAGAATCAAAAAAAAAAAAATTAAATTTCCAATAGTGCTGTTGTAGAGAAAAACACTTATGTGAACATATGAAGGTTTCCCACAAATGGTTTTGTGTAAGAAAATACCTCAAATGTAACCCCCAACAAATATGGAACTGGGGAAGGGAGTTCTTTAACAAGTTATTTTGCTGTTTGTTTGTGGGGTTTTCACATATTAATAATAATTTTGAAATAAACTCCATTTTTAGGAGTACAAGGTATCAGCACTGGGTTGTTTACAACAATGGATGACAGAAACCCTTCAGGCAGTCATTTAGTCAAATATTTACCACAAGTTGGTGGCATTGTCCAGAAATCAGCTGACTTTGTGCAATTCAGGTTGGGACCATGTCATAAATGTGCTACATCCAAGTCTTCCCTTTGCATAAGCCCAGGGTGGTGTTTTACCTTTCTGTTAGAAGTGGTTTATGTTTTTACCTACAGTTGTTACTTAAAGCTCTAGAGCATGAGCTGTAAATGTTCAGTGAGTCTGAAGGAAACAAAGAATTCCAAGAGAATCCTTGTGTCTTTTATCAGCAGTTGTTTCAACTGAATTTATTCTTCTACTGCCAAGCCCCACAATTTTCCATGATTTTAAACCACCCCTATTGCATATTTGGCTGCTCAATTGAAGATAAAAATGTCCCAGATGGACATGCAGTACCAAAGAGTTTCCCTCCAAAGAGTAATCAAACTACAGAAATTAATTTCAATGTGAATTTAGACGCATTTAGAGCAAAGAAAGACAAAGAACAACAGGAGGTAGAAGTGTTTTATGAATGAAAATTGGTTTGAGATGTAAAAATAAGAAAGGTTCTTACACGAGTGGTCTGAAGAGATATTGTGTGGGACAAGAACAAAGTCATCTGTGTCACAAGAGGAGTTCTTGCTACTGGTACTGGCAGAGTCTTTAGAGACTTGAAGATAGTTAGGAGGACCCAGCGGAGGGGAAGACAAATTTTCTTCTTGAATGTGCTGCATGTCTGGCAGAGACTGGAGGGGAGCGTTGGGAAAAAGAAAGGAAAAAAACCCCACTGTAAATCCAGTGATTCAGAAAGTAGAAATGCTTTTGAACTATGACATTTCAAATACTGGAAAACCCTGTAGTGAGAGTTTAGACAGTTCTGTATTGATTAGGCTGTGAGTTTAAACAATTTGATTTATTCAATCATTCCTGGTGATACAGATGTACCTGTTCCAAATGTCACATAAAATTTAAGTCACTGGTTTGTAAAAAGGGGCCTTAGCCAAAAGGGCCACTTCAAAATTTCTCTGTACCAACTGTTACATTGCAAACCATAACAGAATTTCTACAGATTTGCTGCTCTAGCATATGATACTTATATGTATTTTTTACCTTAACCAAAAAGAACAACAAAAACCCCACAAGATACAACACAAGGAGCAAGAGAGCACCAAAATGTTAACGGTATTTAAGGAAAAGACAGAGGTGTTCCTTGCTCTTTGCTCTTGAACACGACAGTTTACACTGTCAGAATTAAAAGATCTGAAAAATTCATGAACTCTTGGCTAAACATTACAGAAAATATTTTCTGGAGATTGTTGTGTAACACAGAACTTACTGGAGGAGAAGCGAAGCGACAAGGAGAGCTACCACAGGAACTGCCAGAGACTGAGCCTGGGTACGTGGGCACTGGTACAGGACAAGCTAGAAGAGAAAAACCCAGAGGGAGGGGGAAAAAAAAAAGGGACTAAGACTTCAAAAGGCTGAATTTCAAACAAATTTCCTCATTGCTTCTCATTCACGAGCCCTTACACAGCTTGTAAGAACAGCACATCCTCAATCACACGAGGGTATTTAAGTTCAGTGGAAACGTCAAAAGAACAAGTAAATAAGTATCACATTTCAGTCTGGCATAATACAAAAAAGGATTCAACACTCAGGCTCATAATAGAGCACAACAACAGGCAGGCTGAGGAAAACGTCTCATAAACACTTGGTGTGGTATTTGGCAGATCTTTCTCCCTCCCAGCCTGCAACATTCATCATTTACACAAATAAGTGAAAAAAAAAAAAAAAAGACCAACTACTTACATTTTTTCACTGTTGAAACGTGATCCAGGAAAGGGTGGTTGAAAAATGCTTCTGTAGAACAAGAAACAACCACCACTGTGAGTAGATGTACAAATGACAGAATTTACAGACTATATTGCAGATGGTGATAAATGGTTGCCTTCCCAGAATCAACATCGCAGAGCCAGAGGGTGAAGAGCTTATAAAAGATTAAAGCTTTCTATGGTATGTGCTGCTGTAGAGTTTGGAAAGGAAACAAGAATCAATTGAATAACTTCAAACAGCAGTCAGCAAGGCAAATCAGACTGAATCACTGGAGGACATCTTATGACTTCACTTAAAGCCATGTAGACAAGAAACCTTCCTACACTGCTGAGGAAATTATGTTCTCTGTGGTAGCAATTCAGTTTTAGTCTGCTCTTCAAAACAGTGAGCATTTTTCACATCACACATTGGAAGTGTTTTCAGCTCTGCCTTTCCCAAGGATTGACATTTATTTTTGAATCCATTAATGCTACACTTCAGGTGGCAAAAAAAAATCACAGCAGAGCCATTCTCCTTTCCACTTCCCAACAGCAGAACACAACCTGTGCAGCCAGTTCATGGCATAAAGCAGAATTAGACACCATTTCTTTAACAATTCCTCAGTGAACTCACTGTTGTTACATTAGAAATTCTTTGCTTTTGTTGTAAATGGATATGCTGAGGCATTTTTAATTGAGCATAACCAGTTGGCCACCAGGTTACATGGAAAGTTTTGTTCTGCAAAGAGCAGTGTTCAGCTGGTTCAGGGAATTTGAGGGTTGGTGGGAGCCAGCTGCTGAGCTGGGTGAACTTTAATGTCCTAACACTAGAGGCAAAACAATGCTGTGCCTCAGACATAAGCAAATAACAAGGAGGGAAAAAAAAAAAGAGAAAGAATCTGAGGCCTGCAGTATGTCCCTTCCTTCAGCAACACTTTTCTCCATGACCCGATAAGGGAAGGCATCCAGCTGTAATGCCTAAACAATGTAATTATTAACTTTAACACAGGGATCAGGTGCTCTCCAGCTTTTGTACAACACCTGCTGTTCTACTTTATATCACTGGAAGATCAACGAGATTTCCAGTGCTATTTTTACTTTAACAACAGGCGCCTGGGCTCTGTTATAAACTCTCCCTTTCACTCCCTTTGCTAAGCACATTCCAGAGCAGCCCCTTTGAGGCCCTTTAAGTGGCTCAGCCAAGGAAAACATGACTTTCATCACTGCCATTCTGCTCTCTATTTTTCTTTCGAAGCACAAATGCTTTCTCCCACCACCACAAGTGATACAGTGAATTTCCCGTGTTTGAAGAAACTGTAGGGATCAGCACAGCTGGAGTGCAGAGTGGAATCAATTACTCACAGCCCATGTTTGTGATGTATTATTTCTCCTACACATAGAGTTTTATATACTGACCTCTGGATACAGTCAGTATAATTTGTGACATTTTACCCAATTAGCATGAGCTTTTTCTGAACTAAAATTTTAAGATTAACATTTCTTGGCAGTTACGAGAAAACTGCATTAACAAGTAGTGCTATAAAATTTAAATAACCAGCATGACTATCATGACATACAAGATGCAGCTAAGAAGAATTAATCAAGATTTAACTTTTTAATAGTGTGTGTTTCCAAAGTGGGTTCTTCCAGTACTTTGTTACATTTCTGCAACCACACAGAGATCAGAAACGTTTGCTCCCAGTCTGATGCCAAAACACCAGTTAAAGTAACAGAAATAAGACTTCAACATGAAATTTAAGGTATAGCAGTAAACCCTTAAAGGAAAGGGCACAGCTGAAAGAATTAAACTGATTTATATTTCACTACTCAACAAGAGAGTCATGATTTACGTGCATCACTTAATACTGACAGTGATTTATTTTAGCTACTCTGCCTTCTTTATGAAAACAGAGAAGAAAAAAACCACTTCACTTCTCACGTAATTGGCTGTAGACAAAAGGTCAAGATAATTATTCTGGTCACATGAATACAACTAACAAGGAAAGTCAAAAGAGCAAGAGGAAAAAAAAAATACATACCAAAGTCCATTCTATCTTTTTGGTTTCTCTGAAGCAAACCCAAGAGCAGGTCAGCCAGGTAAGCTGATGTTTCCCTAGGAATGCTGCACACAAGAGGAAGTAAAACATGCATTAAATTTAATGCATGCATTGAATAATGCACAGCACATTGAATTTCAGGAAATCAGCATTTTGCCACGTCCCTAAGTCATCACTATCTGAGCTTTATAGCCTCTGTACACTTAGTTTCAGCTAGGTACAAGGAAGGCAAGATGCAACATGACTCACTGGTATCACACTACATCCTTGTCAAGACAGCAACAGCAAATATTTTTATGGACCCCAGGCATTCCCCAAGATGAAAAAGTGTTCAATCAACAAGTGTAAGTGACAGGAAAGGCCATGGTGACATACCTAGGAATCAAATTCCTGTTCTTTTCATAAAACATTCTCAAATCTTGAGGACTATTGGCCTGTCAAATAAAAATGTACATTAATTAAAGCTCAGTTTCATGGAGGGAATAGCTTTTGTACCTAAGCACACATACACAAAAAGGAGGCTTTTGCATATGGGCATTAAGGGGGAAAAAGCAGCAAGCAGAGCAGTGACTTCAGCACTGAGGATCCTTATTTATATATTTCCTCTGGAATGAACACACTCATCATGCAGATTAAACATAAACAACTTCTCCCTTGGTATTCTCAAGCCTTTGCAGCACCAACACTACACTCAGGCACCACTTGCTTCTGCTTTCCTGACCAGAAGCAAGAGCCCCAGGAATGTTCTTCAGACTGTGAAGAGGGAAAAGGAAAGAAAGCGTTACCTGAAAAGGTGGTTTTCCAACAAGACACTGATAAATCACAGTTCCTATGCTCCACAGGTCTGCTTTAGCATCATAGTGTTGAGACATAATCACTTCAGGAGCCTGGAAAGAACACAATAGTCTCAGAAGGGAAAACAAAAAAGGAATGCCACAGCAATATGAATCTACTGTCAGAGCAGTATTAACAGAGACCACTTCATTGTAAGAGAAAATTAACATTTTCATGTGCATCACATGGCTTGAGAGGTAACAGCTCCATCTAAAATGAAAGCTGTGTTTCAAAACCACAAAAAACTAGAAATGCTGATGTTCTGAAGAATGCATCCAGCATTTGGCATGTTTGGGAAGAAGAGGGAAGTGTTATTTACTCGGCTTCTGCAGTTCTCCTTTTGGACAAAGAACCACTAAGAAGTGTCCAATGTCTCTCTGATTTTAACAATCATGATCACCAAATCCCAAGGAAAAAAAAAAAGGTAGTAAAACTATGGAAAGGGGAACTGCACTCTGTCCCCGATCCTTGTAAAGCAACACGAGGCATTTGCCAATCTGCAAGCAGTCAATTATTTTGTTCTGGCAGGAAAACATTTGAGATAAGCAAGATAATGTGAAATGTCCCTTACCATGTACATAGGGGAGCCACACAGAGTTGCAGCCATCATGTTGCTGTGCAGATAACGAGCAAACCCAAAGTCAGCTGTGTAAAGAACAACCTTGGTCAATGAAAAGAAAGCTCATTTTCAAATTTTTACAGCCTACAAATCACCTGTCTCCGAATGAAATCTGCTACAATTAACAGTGGGATTGAAAAAAGACAGGTTTAATATCTAGCCAGCTACATGGAATAGTAGAATCTTTGTCATGCTGAAAGAATAATGTATGATCTTTTAAATGAGCAAGCCAAGAAGCAGCAGTGACATCATTTGCACAAACTGCTGCTCAGGCACCTCCCCAGCTGCAGAACAGCCTGTCTGGCATCAGCAGGAAAGGATTAAAGTCACTGGCTAAATATAAATGGCTCATTAAGACTGATGAATATACAATCTGCCTGCAGTGAAATCACATCAGGTAAAAGTTTAAGAAGTCAAGTTTCAGGTGCCTGAATTTTTCATGCAGGCAAAAGCATCTGAAGCTATCAAGTAAGGACAGCAAGGGAAGAAGTTTTGTCTCCCCTGTGCAATTTTTGAGCAAAAGCATAGGAAAGAACTTGCTAAAAACAAGGTATTTTTAAATAGACACTTAACAGACAACAAGGAGTGATTAAAACTCCTGAAGTGGCCTCTGAAGAGGAGTTTGGTAGTATCCTGAATAGCTGACATCTCTCCCCTGTTACAAGGCCAAACCTCCCTTCTGCCATGCCAAAAATAAGTCATAACCTTCATTTCTACACTTCTCAAATAACCCTTAGGAGGGTCTACCACTAAAAAAGCAAACAGCTGGAAGTCTTGCATACACACAGTTTTGAAATGGGTTAAAGGCTACTCCAAGTTTCAAAAGTTAGATTTATGCCTAATTAAAATAGTTTAGTACTAGAAACATCAGCTAAATAGATTTGTCCTGCAGATTTAATCAAAAAGGTCTTTATGATTCAATCTTTTTTTATCCTGAGAATGCATCACAGCATGAAGCTCATCATTCTTGACTTGCTGTCTGATTTGCATCAATTGAATGCACTCCATATCCAGTACTTGAACTAGAGAGACGTTTCTGAGGAGGGAAACAATCCAAAAGTGCTGATTTACCTTTCCAATCAGAGAAAATTTACCTATTTTGATGCGGATGCCACTGACGCTGGATTTCCGACGGCTGGCGTAGGACAACAGAATGTTCTGGGGTTTGAGATCCCTGTGGATGATGCCTTTGCTGTGCAGGATGCGCATGGCTGCTGCAATCTGCTGCAGGAAAACTCGGATGGTGTCCTCACTCAGAGTCCCCTTAGCTGGGAATGACACACACAGGAGCAGGGGGAAGAATAAATATCAATATCTTTGGGTAAAAGCAATAAACTTCACAGTGATCAATCCAAAGCATAGTGATTTACAGTCCCATCGTCACAAATTACACTCAGAATGATCTGATCTCCAGTGGTTTTCTACAAATATAAATATCCTCAACAACATAGACATCACTATAGTTTTACAGCAGCTACAGAACTCTGTATCGTCTGTTTTTACAGTAGTTTATTCAGCTTGGTAGCATCATAATTGTAAAACTTCTCAAATCGCCATTAAATCCTAAACTGGCTAAAAAGGCAAAGGAGATAAGGAAATAAAAGAACTTCTCATGAAGTGTACCCAAAAATCATGCTAAAACCTGAAACCATAAAACTTGTTCTTCAAACAAATCATTATAGGGATGCTGAGAACCACTCTGCTCACAAATTTCATCCATGATAAAATTAATTTGAAAGGAAGAAAACGAGATGTACTTTAGAAAGTCTCTTCAGAAGGTATTATCTCATTCTGCAGCCTGAAAAAGCACTGAACACAGGAGCTGGATTTCACTGTCTGAGTCTTTCCAAAGGTTTTAATGGCAAGTGAATTAAGCTTTTAATACACACAGTTACCATAACAATAGCTGTGCACAAAAAAGATTCCTTCAACACACTGAGATACAAGGGCAAGGAGAATATTTTCATCATGAAAAATATGAAGATTAACATCTCTGCTCAAAATTTTGGTTGTAAGAAGAATCCATTTGTCATGATTCTGTCCTCGCTTTGGGCAGAGCCACGGAAAATCTCTCCTAAGCCAGCACTGCCTCTTTCTTGAGAGCATTATTATATAAGTAAATCAGTGCTTTTAAGTTCGTATCTTGGAAAAGAAAACAGGTGGAATCAAAACACTGGGAACAGCCCCCAAAATGCAGTTTTAGAAATAGAAACCCACACGTTTTTCAGCATGCTACTTATGGTTAACTACAGCTTCTCCCTCATTGACAAATAAGGGAATGTTACATTCAGCTGTGGCAAAAAAAAAAAAAGTATTTTCTGTCTGTGTATCACATTCACCCTCATTCACCCATAGTTAAAGCACGGGCAGAAGTCTCAGAGAAACACCAATGGATGTCAGGAATACAGAATATAAACATGTAAAGCAAAATAATAGAGAAATACAGTTATCAATTACCTTGTAAGTAATCTGCCAAGTCCCCACCATTGCAGTACTGTTAAAAACAAAGGGTTTTATTCAAAATACAAGTACTGAAACACCTGCTACATCATTTCTACCTTGTAATATTTTAATGAAAATTAGATCCCTTCCAGGTGTTTGCTTTATTATTGCTTTGTTAATTATTTGTAATTAATAATTCGAGGTGTCACACTTCATCAATACTTCCAGTATCATAACATGAGACTGAATAGTTTATGAAACAAACAGTGCTGATAAATTTAGTGGAGGATAGGAAATTCATAATTTACTTTTCAAAACTGTTTGTTTTAGCAAGTCATGGTTAGTTTGCAGCTGTGCAAAGGAGTAGTTTTGTCTAAAAGTCTTTAAAATCAACCAGAAACATACATGTTAACACATACCTCCATGACCAAAAAGACAGAATTGGGCATTTCCTAAAAGAGGAAAAGAAAACAGATTTAAGAATGCCAGAAGACAAAGTCTGTACCTGCATTAACCAAGTGTAACATGGGATTTTTCAATCCCTGAGACACCTTAACGTAAAGTTACCATTTCAGAGCATAGCAAAAGTGTAGATTCTCCACCATGAAATATTTTACATTTCCAGAAACATTTTCATATGTAAAAAAATAAAATCACCAGGCAGTACTTCCATAAAGTGTCTCCCTGAGCAAGCCCTTGGCAGAAGCACATCCCTGCCATGCTCCTCATGGCAGAGCTGTGAGCTGTGTCCATCCTCCTCAGATTTTCCAAAGCACTGACCTCCCATGACCTATTTGCAACCTGAATTCCCTCTCTTGTAATTGGGGAAAAGTTCCTGAAAGACAGATTGCCCAACTTCTACTGTAAATTATCTACACACTCCACAAAAACCCAGTTAAAAAAAAAGAATCTGTGCTTAAACCTGACTGTAACAAAAACATTCATCCTTTTCCCAAATATTTATTTTGTGTGAGGGAAGAAAGGCCTGACCTGTCTCTGCTAATAATCAACATTGTTTTCCACAGTCTCCTGCAAAAAATAGTTCTGTTGGGCCTACAAAGTTGAAGATTCTGAGAGTTTTTATAAAATAAAAGTATTTTTTTCTCTCTCTGAGCTGATTAAGACTGAAAGGAAAGAACACAAAGAGAACTGGAAGGAAACATAAGGGAAGTGTACAGTAAACAGGATGAGGCTTTTAGTTACACAGTATGTTACCTCCCTTCCCCTTTAAAAATAAACTTAAACAAGGGGTGACAGATTGAGGGAAATATGTTTTTTAAGACAGTTGAAGGGAAAGAGCGAGATGGCACCAGACAAGGCCAGGCACCTGCCCCAGTGGGAAGTGGGACTGCAGAGAGTCTGACTGAATCCTGCTAAACAGGGTCATGAGAAAGTCAAAAGGGACATGGCACAGCAAAATAAATGCTGTGAACTCAGCCACCTTTCTCAGTGCTCACTGAAACTTCAGCACGTGTTCAATTTGACCACTCTGGCAAGAATTACCACCAGGGTGCCATTGTCAAGTGCTCACTAACAGCTTATGTTGGAAAGCTTGAAAAAGAGAAATAAAAGCAAAAATGGGCCCATGGGCCCAGGCTAGAGAAACCAATGACCCTAAACACCACACACAGCACAGAGCTCAGGGATGGCACATCCCATCAAAGCCAATCCATCAGACACAGGTATGCAGACAACTACAGACAATGGTAATAATTACAGTTCAAGATGAACTGGCTGGTTTAAGGTTAATTCAAGGCTGTATTAGTCTGCTTCATTTTTTGGGAAGCATTAGGCACTCATGTCTGTGTTACAGAAATGCATCTGAGGTTCTTTCCAGCCCAGAACATCAAGCACATTTTTCAGATTTGTTTACATTTGGAAATTGGCTTCAAAGAAAGCAAGTTTCTAGGAACATGAGTCAAATCTGTTGGGAATGAAAGGCAAACTCCAACCAATATAGAATATTAAAACAGCAGCAGATCACAGTTCAGGAAGTCCCAATTGTTCAGTGTTTCTGCAACATCTGTGGCCAACATGAACCATAATTGACATTCCAATAAACACCTCAAAACCTCAGCACATACATACAGCAAAGCAAAAAACCCCCAAAACATTAGTAATTACTTGCTTTGCAAATTACTGAAAATATATAATGATAATTGTTCCTTTCTGCAGTGTTCCTCTGCAACAACACCTTCCAAGACACAAACTCTCTTTCAGGAACCCCAAAGATGCCAAACATCAACCGAGATCTCAGTTTATCAAACTGAAAATTCTGCCAACTGAGGATCACTTCACTTAAAGGACAACTGTGATGTGGAAAAGAACAACCCAGCTAAGAAGGACGGAAAGTCCATTCTGCAGTGACAAGAAAGCAGCTCAGCTCCTGGATTTCCACCCCAGCATTGCAATCCCATGAATCAGAAAGATGTTCCACAGCGTCAGAGCTGTCTGTGCACAAAAACAGCAGCTTATGGCAGCATGTAATGCTCAGCTCATGACAGACATTTATTCACCACAGAACTAAGAGGATGTGTTCACTGGATTCCCTTGGAAACAAAGTCCTCTCAAATGAACTGCTCTCTTCAGAAACACAGAGCTGATGATTTGCCCTCTTCTACCAGCCCTCACCTGTTTAGAAAGTAATTTCTACAAACTACACTGGGTTGCCTTTAAATAGCATTACTCATCTTTTTTTTTTTTTGACTGATATTCTTGATGAAAAATAACAAATCAAGTCACCAAGTAAAGTCATAGTAAGAAGTAGAATGTATTTCCTTAATGTAGCTTGGATAATCCTTTTTTAATAAATCAGTAGAGCGGATTAGAGATTCCACAAAGACATTTTCCCAGACTCAAAAGTCCTCTCCAATTCGTAGTGAGGAAGTAACAGTTTGCACAGAACTGATACCAACCTCCCCAGCCACAACTTGTCCCAACTTGAACTCATAACCAAACACTTTTCAGCATCCCACCAACACAAGCTTCAGTTCAAAACAGCTGAATTTGTTCAACCCTTCAGAGTTGCTCAAATTTTACCTTACAGTTCTTGGCCAGCCTGACTGGTAATGTGATCTCCATTTTGGGAGCACCTTCAGAAAAGACAAGTCAGTTCTGGAGATATATTTTCCCCTTCTAAATTATTTTGCTGAACAATAAAGCTCTCCCTATCAACATTCCCCAGACCTGTGATTTCTGTTGACTTGCTAAGCAGAGCAAAGTGCTCAAAATGGAAAGATTAGAAAACCAGCATGTTTCAGATCTAACATGCAGGAATAAAGCTGATCTAGCAAGTTATTTTAAACTGCCTCTTGAAACAGATAACAAAGCTTTCAACAATTTGCATTGATGTACAGATCACAAAATTAGTGCAGCTGGAATTGTTCTGACCTCTACCTAGAAAAATAATCAAGCAAAACAAGTATTTGCTGTGTTGCAACAATTACCAGTTTCGCCCAGCGACCCTTATTTTGCTGCCTAAAGTTTTCTTGACAAAAACCTACTTTTGCTCCATTTTATTCTGAATCTAAGTTTTACTTGCAAGCTGAAGTAAAAGATAGCAAAGGTTATTAGCAAACCATTTCACAATTCTGAAAGGTAAACAGATAAACCTAAGAGAAAGAGGTTAAGAGGCAACATTATTTGCCAAAACTTGCTATGTTTTAATCCAAGGCTTCCGCCAGTTGTCTTGGGGGATGTGAAGATCCAACTTGAATCACAGTCTCAGCACAGCAGTTCCATTTAAAAAACCATTAATTGAAAAAGAAGTCAAAGCATCCATGGTTACTTCCAAGAGCTGTTGCTGGATCTCTGGAGTACTGGCAGAAACATTCCCTAGATTTCATTTTGGTTCACAAGTCCTCCTTTAGAACAAGCTGAAGCTCTGCAAGGAGCTTAGTGAGCTCCCAAAGCAAAAACTGTGGCAAATAGTTACTTTCTTTTTGCTTCGAGTCTGTAGATTTTATTTCATTGCAGTTTATGATGGGAGTCCCAAAACCAAGAGTTAACCTGACAGCTTGTGCACTGCTGTTATCTGATTAATTTTCTGCTATGTTCATTTGGGCTATATTGGATATAATTTTTTGGCCAGGAACATACTTTTTTTTTTCAGCTTTAAATACATTTGGCAAAAATTCTAATGATTTCGTGAAAAAGGACAGGTCCAGATCTTTTAAAAGCTGCTTCTCTCTGTATTACAGACATTATTAGTTTACTTTGTGAGTGCAACACAGCAGCAACTTCTGTGTTCAGCTCCTGTCACCTAAAGGACTGAACATTTTGTTAATTCTGACTAAATGTTAAATCTCAGACTAAATGTCACTTGACATGTGCCTGTAGGATTCAAACAGGGTGCATGCTGCCAATTATTCACATAAAAGAGCAATCAGCCATGGAGAAATCATTCTTTTGCTGTTATGTGAAACGCTGTATTTAACCAACACATGGGAAGTGGGGAAAGGGGCTGCTCTGCTGCCCAGCACCAGGGAAAGGCACAGCTGCTCTCAGCACAAAGGTTCAGCACACTTGTGTACCAGAACATCTTGTGAAACAGTTCTGAAATTCAAATTACAGCATCTAGGCACAGCAGGTAAGCTAAGGCCTGTGTAGTAACTCCAACTCTTTGGTTCTGTGGGCCAGAACAAATTCTAATTGTGGTTGTCCCCAGCCTCCAACATCTACACTGGCATCATTCCTGCCCTGTCATAACCAACCTTTCAGCTGGCATCAGCTGCCAGGTAGTGATTCAAAACCTTTACAGTTGCTACAGGGCAAGATTTTTCTTTTTATCTGAACAGCATGTTCTCATATGATTATTTCCACACAGACACAGAGGATGGCTATTGACAAACACAAAGGCTTTAAGCAAGGAGATGAGGGGACAAAAATAAAGATATTGAGACATCCCCCTTCTGAAAGAGCTATGCTGGGAGTATGGAGGCAATGAAAGCTATGAGGCACCAAGATCAGGAGCACACACAGAATGCCTGGAGCAAATATCTCAAGAAACACATGCAATAGTACCAGACCAACTGGAGTCCTTGGGTAAACCAGAGGCATTAAATTCCTGCTGCTAAAACAACAGTTCCTGCCCTCCATCCCTAGTAAGAACTCCTGGGCTCTGTGTACAAGCAAAGGCTGAGCTGTAGGTCCCAGAAGGATCTCTGGCTCCATTCCCACTGGCTTTTCTCTGCTTCCAAGGACAGCAGAAGCAGCTGCAGGTTTTTTGTCTGCTCTGTACCAACAAGCTAAGACAAGAAACAATTTTTATCCAGATACTGCTTCTCCAATAACACTCTAGAAATTAGTTCTCCCTAAACTACTGTTCAAACAGCAAACTTCAGACTCCATAGAGTGAGGACATTAATTCACTCTCCTAAAATGCTATCTCCAAGATACATTACAGGCTTTCATTCGGAGGGCTGACATTCTAGAGAGGTTTTGAATTAAATTATTTGCTAAAACAGGCACTGTCTGGCACTGTGTAAGAGATTACTTCTACTCAGCACACACTTGGGATCATGAACTGCACAAAACTGTAAATTCATGCCCTAAATATAGAACATTCCAAATAACTTACTGATACCTTCATACTTTGGTGGAATACTTTATCCAAGGATCTCAGTGTATTTTATGCTGGCGAGTTAGAGGTTATTTTAGACTCCTTTTGCTTTTAAGAAACACTGGGCTCCACTTCCTCAATTAACAGGATCCAAGATTGATTTTCTTTTGCAGGATGAATGACATCCCACAGCACCACCATGGGAAAAGAGTTGCATCCTTAAACCATTTCAGAGATTTGGGAGTTTTTAAATTCTTGAATGACAGACAAACACTTGCCCAAGAAGATAAGTGAAAAACATCTTTCTTACTATCCATCTATTGTATCTGAGTTTTTTAAGCACTTCACAAAAAAATTAATTTCACATTTAGAGGTGAGCTATTTTCCAGAGCCTTACTGGTGAAAAACATTTGTCTCTCACGGATGGAGGGTTTTTATTTAAATATCTCTACAAGTTCCCTCAGTGGCCTCCACACCCTGGTGTGTGCAGCTCCCCAGCCCTGTGAGGTGGCACCAACAGCAGTGGTGTGCTCAGCTTACATAAAATGCTTATCTGCAGCTCAAACCTGCCAGAGCTGCACGTCCACCTCACGGAAATCAAGGGCAATTATCCTGCTGGCTGCAGAACAAAACATTTTTATGCCGCCATTAACACACACCAGTTCACTGGGGTGTGGCTCCAGATGAATGGGCACTTCTAGTAATTTAACTCCAGACACACTAATAACATATCAAAATGGTATTCACAGGAGATGAAGGGTCAGCAGTGGAGAAGGTTTTAAAATGTTCATGCACAATCAGCAGAATGGCCCGCAAGTTCTTCTTGGATTTAATTAAAACCTTCATGGTGTATCTGTCTTTATTAGCCTGACTTGTGTGACTGGTCACTGAACATGCAACAGGAACACAACCATAAATGAAGAGACATGAAGGAGAAAAAACCTAATTACCTCCTGAAAAATCAATTCAAATGAAGCTTTTTGCAATATATAAAATAATAACTGTACTTTCATTCTCAAAAGATACATTCCAAATTGCTATGCAGGGACACAGCTTTAATCTCAAAGTATAATTTAACTTATGAGATGTGAAAATATTTATTCTTGATCACAAACAATTTACACCTTTTTTCACTTGCTTTTGCCACTTTTATTGCACACCATCTTTTCTACCTGGAAACTCAGAGCAACAATCAGCTCTTGGCTTATTCAGCTAAATGATCTGTCAAACTGCATCTGAAACAGGAGCATTTTCTTATTTCAAACTGTCTAAGGTTAAGAGAAGCTTCAGCCCAACAGAACTACAAAAATAAAACAGACTCCCATTCACACTGAGAACTTCCTACTGTGACACAAACTTCACTGGCTCCAGCACTGAGGAAAAAAAATAGCTTCTGTAAACTTAGAAATAGCTTGAAATCCTGAAGTCTTATCTGCTGGACTGTGTCACTGTGTTCACAACACCCTGGCAAACAAAAAGGGCAGCACACGCTAGAACATGAAATGCTAAAGAAAATTAGTAGGTGTAACAGCCTACTAGACATGTGAATGCCTTGCATAGTGTTCATTCTTGCTGGGTTATAAATTAATGTAATCACAGAAGTTAATGATGTCTGCCACTTCACAGACACAGCAGAAAGGGAAAAGCTTATTTGTGCAAGTGGCACACTCTTTATACCGTATTTTGCAAAGCAATTCCTTCCATAACAGCAGCATCCTGCTGCCAAGCTTTGTGTTTGCTATGAATGTAGTTGAAATATATCAAGGTACAGGACACAGGTTTGCCCTTCTCTTTGCTTTAACTCTTCATTTGATTTAAACACAATAGTTGATGACAAGCAGCAACATCCCCTTCTCAAATGGAGCGGCACTGATCACTCAAGAAGTGCTGTCACCTTTTCCTGTGGCAGAACAGAAAAGCTTAAAAGTTATGTTTATAAATAACCTTTATGTAAAGAAACCATAGGCAAGTAAAGGGCTCTGCCCTCTCTTTCCTTGTGCATAAATCGAAAGAACAAGAGTCTCTCCAAAGCTCACATGTTAAATCATCAAAATACCTAACTTGTCCACTCCCCCCAGGCTGAGCTGCAGGGCTGACTAAGGAACCTTCACATATAAACAACTGTAAATGATAAATCTGAAATTCAGCTGCTTACTCACACACCAACACCCTCAGTCAACAATTCCAGTTGCTTTCGAGATGTCTGGACGTACTAAATTTAGGATGCTGAGAGCTTATTTCCACTTAGCAATGCCCAGGAAAACCTGGTCTCTTCAAGAAGCACAACAGACAATACTTTCCCTCTCAGAGCAGATAATATCGCTCAAAATGAAGAATTTCGAAGTCAAGATCCAGGAAAAACAGAGTCTGTACTTCAAAACCAGAAGTTTTGATGCACAGTCAGTTGCTACATGAACATCACTGCTTTGTACCAAAAGTCACTTGTGTCCTACAGCCCTAGAAAACCTGAGCCCACCTAATTCATGTCACATGAACACAGATTTCTATAGCTAAAGACACACATCTATACAAATGAAAAGCTTTTAGCATGTGAATGTGTAAAGACAGGAAACACTGAATGTCACAATCTCTATTTTGTATTGCTTTAACTATGCAATGCCCCAAAGGTGCTTCTCAGTCATTTTTTTTCATCGGTGTAACTCTGTATTTAAAAATAGAACTGAGCCCAGGAGATAAATGTATAGTTCTTATTCAAGCAGAACAAATGGCTGTATGAGCTACCTCATGTCTTATTTAGCTTTGCTCAACTCTGGCAGGCCTTAGGATACAAAAATGTACTTCCTACTAAGCAGAATTCACTACCCTAAATAGGCTGCAGAGTAACTCCTCCACTTTATCAGGCAGGACCCTGGGAATAAAGAGAGGAAGACAATCTGAAGCAATTTAATTGAAAAGATCCAAATGTCTGCTTGGCTTTTTCACTATGTCCTGCCCTTCTGAACACACAGCAACAGCAATAGATACATGTGATTGTGGTTTTCTACTTCCTTCAGTTCCTCCTCACTGTGACACAGGGCTGAACACCACATTTCTTTGTCACAGAGATCTCCAAGATGCTGCTCTTGCTGCCACTAGTTTTTGCTAAATACCAAACTGATGACAGCAACAAAATAAAGGGCCACTCAAAATTTTCTACTTGGCATACCTTATAAATGTATTTATTACATTTTCATAAATTAATTCTAATGAAAAAAAAGGCATCAAAATGTATTTTACCTGGACATCATAAAGAGCTACAATGTTCTCATGCTGAAGTTCCTGTAAAACAAAATATTTGTATTATGGAAATAGGTTAGTATTATTACTATTATTACTACTATTATTAATTTAATTTGCTGATAATGCTGATTTGGTGATAATCAAAGAGAATTTTTTTAAGACGATCAGATGGAATTTGGAGGAAATCCCAGCTATTCTGACATTATTTACAGGGTAAGGAAGTTAGGCAACATCTTCAGAGGTCATAAAAACATTTGGTCCCAGAACTTAATGTCTGTGACTTGTTACAGAAAGTACCAGAGCACAAGATCCTCTAATGAGCACTGAAAACTGACTAGATTTAATTTTCTACTCTTACACAATTTCTTGCTTAGTGAAGCAACCAACTAGACCATGTTCAGATCAACCTTGATTGTATAGTATAAAGAAAATCAAACCAAATAACATTAAATAAAACTCATAGGACAGCTCAGGAATTATTTGTAACTGCTCAAAAAATTTTTGTTTGTTAAGTACTTGCAGCACACCAATACACCCAACACTACAACTTCTTGTATATAATAAATAAATGAGAATATAATATGTATATAACAATATATAAAGTAGTGATGCATCTCAAGAAGCTCAGAAACATGGGAAGAAAGCAGCACTCATTATTACTGCAAAGCTGTGTGAAATGAGATGTGAAATTCAGAGAGCAGGGAATGCTAAATGACCACCCAAGGAGATGTTTCCCTAAAATAACACTGAAAAACTGAAGGATGCTCTGTTACATTTCCTCTGTTAGAGCCACACTCCACATTTTAAGGCAATTATCACAGGTCAGAAGTGGGCAGCCACTTCAGGAATCAAAGTCAGCTCACTGATTTCAGCTTTCAAGGTAGCTTTGAGCAAAAAAGATGAAGAAAGATCAAAGACTGATGCCTCACCCTCAGCTATGATCTGCTTGGAAAAGGTGCCACATTGGCCATCCTGAAGGACAAAGTCTTCCACATGTGCAGTAAGCAAAGCACAGAGACTGGTCCCACAACAACTTCTACTTTTAACTACAAAAGCATGCTCATAATCTGTTCTGAGACATTTCCAGAACTAAAGCTGTATTTTTTTTCTGTTTTTCTCAGTATTTTCGTTTTTTATTTCTGGATCCCTAACAAAGAAACACACAGCACAACAGCAATTACTGCGATACCACCCATGACCTGGAATGAACTAGGTCAGAAGTCTCTTTTCCTTTTCAAGCAAAGCAGCTTTAAAAATCACTGCAAATTAACATACCTTTAAGATTTTTATTTCTTTTCCAAGAAGGATTTGTGACTTCGACAAGTTCTTTTTGTTAATACTCTTTATGGCTACTTCCCAATCAGTTTTCTGGAAGCAAACAAAAAAAGTATTGTCAGTTTACACTTTTTTTTAAACTTTTTCCTCTAACAACTATCTAGTAAAGCACTGAGAAAAAGTTGCAGGATCACCCCTCCTCTACCCACCAGTGATTACTACATCACATGATACCATCAAGAACTATTTCATTCCACAATAGAGACTGCTATAAAAAACCAGCTTCAGCTACACTGCATTTTAATGGATACCAAAGCATTTAAAAATCCCCAAAAGCAAGTAATCATATCCCATTTATTTTTTGGTAGCAGTGCTATGTAATTGCTTTTTTAGCCCTCTCACAACGATCAAGTTACTTTTACTGTCCTTAAAGGACTTCTCATTTTCAGCCTTTTTATACTCTGCAGATGAAAATTGCACAAAACCCCCTCTGTTTTAAGAAAGCTTATATATTGTCTATTTATATATTATCCAAAAATAAACCGACTATTTATTTGTGAGGTGGGAGCACCTCCACTGGCCTTTAAAGTTTCCGTTTCCCTTTCTCCTTTTTTTCTTTTTTTTAAACCCCAAAAATCACTGCACTGTGCCTCTCCAAGATGTGAGCGCTGCCTTAATCCACCAAAATGCTAAAACTGAAGGGCTGTTTTCTGGAAAGCAAAGCTCTTTAGGCACCAGAATAAACTCACAGCATCAAGAAACCATAACGTAACTATGAATATCCGGGCCGATTAGCAAGTCACGCCAGGAAACCAGACACCTCTGAATTTAAGAAATCTTCAGCCAATCCCAAAGGAGTCAATTTTCCATTAGATCCCTCGTTATCCAGTGAGATAAACATGACCCTCCCGACAAACAAAGAGCTCAGCCTCCCCTACAGCTGCAACTCTCCCCTCGCCGCTATGTCAGGGAGCTGCCAACAGCGGGGAGGAGCGGTGGGACCGCGGACAGGCCGGTGGGGTTGAGGGAAGGGAAAAAATAAAGGGTTTATGGATGCCGGGGCCGGATCCCAGCTCAGGGCCGCGGGGCAGCCCCGGGCCTCAGCCCAGCCCGCACCTCCCTTCGGCTCTTTTTTCTCCCCGAACACCCAAACCACGTCAAAACTCCCCAGAGGACACAAACCCCACCACCACCACCGCAGCTGTCACCCACCCGAGGGGCTCTGTCGGCCCCGGGTTGTGTAACCAGCCCCGCTCCGGCTGCGGGCGAAGCCCGTCGCTGTTTACCTTGCGGTGGCGACCTTTGAAGACCACAGCAAAGGCTCCGTGTCCTATCAGGTCCTTCTTGCTGTACTCAAAGTCCCCCACCACCTCCATCATCCCTCAGCGGGGCATGAAGCCCCCGGGAAGGACGGAGGGAAAACAAAGGGGCTTCTTCCTCCAGCTACAGCCGCCTCACGGCAGCCGGCGGCGGGGTGGGAGCCTGCCCCGGTCCTGGCTGCCCCCGGCGGCGGGGGCAGCTCCTCTCATACCGCCGCAGACCCCCGGGCCGGCGGGGCTGCTGCAGGGCGTCACCGAGGCGAGGGGCTCCGTCGGGCATGGGGAGGGGAAAGAGGGGAATCTCAAGGGCCGGGTGTGAGGGCACAGAGCGGCATCGGCGCCGGGACGACAGGCCTTCTCAGCGGGGAAGCGGGCTCCGTGCCCTGCCGCTGCCCGGCCCCATGGCCCCGCCACAGCGGGGGCTGCCGGCGCCGCGGCCCCGCTCAGGGACCGAACCCCAGAGCATCCAGCGACGCGGGGGGAGGCGCGGCCCACGGCTCCGGGGGTGGCTGTCGCTGTCGCCGCCGCAGCCCCCGCGGGAGGGGAGGAAGCAGTGAGGGTGCGGACGAGAGTCTCTCAGGCCGCCAGCGCCTCCCGGGGCTCCTGCCGCTCGACCAGCTCCTCCACACAGACCCGCACTCGATCAGCCCCGGCTATGAATGCCCGGCCCTCCGCGCCGCCCCGCGTTTTTTATAGGCCGCAGTGCGCAGGCCCGGGCGCTCGGGTGCTTCCGCCGGCGGCCAAAGAGTGCTTCACCCCGAGTAACCCGCGGTCCCTCCGCCGGCAGCGCCTCAGAGCGGGGCCGGACCGGGGCCATTGCCCCGAGCCCGCCGAGCCCTCCCCGGCCCGCACCCATTGCCCCGAGCCCGCCGAGCCCTCCCCGGCCCGCACCCATTGCCCCGAGCCCGCCGAGCCCTCCCCGGCCCGCACCCATTGCCCTGAGCCCGCCGAGCCCTCCCCGGCCCGCACCCGTCTCCTCAGGGCTTCAGGGGCCCGTTCGGGTCGTCCCCTCAGGGAGGATGATGACCCAGGCCTCTGGGTCCACCCTTGCCCTCACGCCGGAGCCGGGGCAGAGAGGCCAAACTCATCTCGCCACGCCCGGCCATCACTTCAGCCCTTTCCTCGGCCGCCTCAGGCCCACCCGCCAGTCAGGACAAGGCTGAGGGGCCACCAGGAGAAGAGGGAGGACCGGAGGTGCACAGGACAAGAGCTGGGACAGGCAGCGGCCGGAGTGGGAAGGCAGGTATTGGATCATCGTAGGCTTCCAAGGCAGTGGCACTGCTTACACAACACCTCCAGGTCACACACTCTTAGCCCTGTACCTGCTCCAGTAGGGAGCAAGACACTCCCTCAAAACCTGAAACGAGGGATTTCAATGAATGGAGAGGCAATGGAGGAACGGGCATACCAAGTGCTATGAGCCAGAGACACTTCGAGTTGTTTGCTCCCTTTGTAAGGAGAACAACGCCTGTAATTTACAGCCCCTGCCTCCCAGCACTTTTAGATCAGCCCGGGGCTGTTTACAGCACGTACAAACATTATAAAAAACCCAACCAGCCACCGAACAACAGTCACATGGAGCCTTTGACCTTCACCTCCAGGTTTACGTAATTATGCTCCTTTCCTCCGCGTTCCTTTCCTCGCTGCTTTCTTCCCCCCCTCTTCATCCATGTTCTCCATCACACCACCTCCACATCCCAGTTTCAGACCCTTTCAGGCTTCCCCAGTATCCCCACGGGCCCCAGTGGATGCAGGGTGTGCACTGGGGTCACACAGGGCAGAGCTCTGACCCCGCACAGCTGTGCTGTGCCTTCCCTGACATGACACAGGCTCTGCTTTCAGTGTCACCAGATCAAAACAGAGACTGAGTGAAGAGTTCTGCACTTGGGCCTCTCCCCATTCTTCACTTATCTCCCTTGGTTTTCCAGCACTCAAAACCAGGCACTCCTGGAGCCATGTGCCATGTCAGAACCTCCACAGCTAAAGACTTCTCCACAGACAGTGCACTTAAATTAAATAAATATCCAGCAAAAGATTCTTAAGGAAGGATTGACAGCTTTATGAAGGACATTTTAAGCTATTAGAGGAATCCTGAGAAATCTGTTTTGTGCCAAAGAGAACCAAAGGGCTTTAAAACCCCTCAAAACTGACTCCCCCCTTTATTTGGTGAAGTTTTGAGCTCCCACCCAAAATCCACCCATGGCACTACCCTAACAAACAATGCCGAGAAAGTGGAGTTGACCAATAATTTCAACAGCTCAGAACACCCCTGTGGAAAGAATAAATGAGATGTAAAAATATTCCAAGTTAACCATAAATTAAAGTGTTGGTAGTAACAGACACTTCGTGATACGCTTCACGGTGCCCCTTTAAACCAGGAAAAAGCCCACAATCCTCCATGTGTTAAATATTCTGATTCATAAAAATAATTTCCCTGCGAACTGGTTGTTTATTGCCATCCACCAATTCTCACTTCTGTATTAATCCTCTCAGCGTCAGCATGTATCCTCACCCCAAAATCAATGTCACAAGCTACATTTTAGGGAGGCTAAAAAAAAAAAAAAAAAAAATTCATTCAGAAGATGCCTTTTGAGCAGATGAAAGTCACAACAGCCATTACTAAGCCACCCATTCTGCATCACACTTGCAAACCGAGACACATTTCCCCACACATTTCCCTTCGGCAGCAGCACCGCCTGATGTCCTTTTGTCCTCGTAATGGGGCTGGAGCCCTGGAGCAGGTTTGTTTCAGCACAGCAAGGACAAACAGCCAGGAGCGGCAGGGAGGTTTGACCGGAATAACTAAACACCCTGCGCTGCGATCCGAGCGGGATCCGAGGGCTCCAACAGCGCTCGCTGGAGGCTGCGGGATTTGCATGCGGGTCACTCCTTCCAGCTGGGTCCTTGACTGGCGGCTGCGGGAGTTTCTGGGTGTCAGTAACTCCAGCATCCAGACTACAAAGAACCTACAAACAGCACCTTCACTTGCTTTTGCTGCTGGTAGAGTTCAGAGACAGAACGGGCTGAATTCACCCTTCCCAAAGGGAGCCTCGTTACCGGAGATGTTGGGAGAGTGATGCAGGATGTGCTGCTCCTACACACAGATATCCAGCATTTAGCCCTGTATCCTGCAGCACCCAGGGGATGCTCTGCTCTAACCATGCAGCAGGACACTACAACACCCAGTGTGCTCCAACAGCACAGCCATGGCACCAGCACCCTGTCTGATCGACCCCAGTGGTCCTTCAAAAACACGGAGCACTGTGTCCTGAGTTGGTTCATTTTTAACATCAAGGTCTGCAGGAGCTGCAGCCCACTGAGAGACCACCAGCAACCCCCAGTTCTGCAACCACCCATTCACAGAGTGAAGAAAACAGAACAGCAGTACTGGAGGTGGCTCTAGGGCTCCTTCCCAGCTGCACTGCTTTGCTTCAGACAAATTAGTCCCTCAGTTGTGAGCCAGGACTTTTGATCTCAAGAGCCACACATCTAGGAAGGAATTAGCAACTTCCAGGTTGCTTGTCTGAGTGCAGAGACAGATGCTTTCATCTGGTAGCAGCTCCACAGAACACAGACATCACTGCCCTGAGTTTTCTTAAGACCTTTCATCCTCAAAAGCACTAATGGACTTCACAGCAAGCCCATTTTTGCCACACCACACCACCAAAATGCAGCCCTGAGGTAGAAACATCACCTGAACAGCGCCTGGGATGACCCCAAAAAAAAGAAGAACTAGGCTGCTTTTCCTACTTTTCATGCAGAACAATGAATGAAGTTCATTTCCTTCCTGTTCATTGAAAGATTTTTCTTGTCTGTCTCTCCCCAGGCTATAAACTTGCACATGGAAATTAAATTACAGATCTGGGAAAATATTCAAGAGATCATCTGAGTCGAACAGAACAGGAACATGTGGCTCCAAGGACCCAGGGAGCACAACACACACTCCACTTGCATGGGTAAGCAGGACACAGCCCCAAAAACAGTTTTCACATGGATTTTAAGGCCTCACTCATCTAAAACAGCTCCCAAAGGCAGGAGTCTGACAGCATCCTGCTCACCTCAGCGCTATCTACTTCACTCCAGGTGTTCTTACTATATCCTTCCTTCCCTCCCTCCATCACACGCAGGAATTCATTAAACAGGTAAACCTTCCTCAGAGGACTGGCACGCTTCCCAGTCCTTATCACCACTGTCCTCCCACTGGGATTTGTGACAAAATTAATGGTGGCATCAGCTGAGCTTTTAAAGGAGAAAGTGTCAGAGGGCTCTGCAGGACAGTTTCTGGCTATGCTTAAAATTATTCTTGTATTACCGGTGAAAAATAACACCCTTGTGGTAAGAAAACCTGTGTGGGATGCTTAATGAGTAACTCAGGAGGAAGTGGACTGAAACATGGGAGCAGATCCCAAGATTCCTATCAAACAGCACTGGATAAGCTCGGGCATTTCAGTAGGTTTTCTCTAAGGTTGGCGCTGCTGATCCCAGAAAAGCAATCAGAAAGCTCCAGCCTACCTTCTAGATTTGTTCTTTAACACAAAGTAACATCTTCCCCATTAAAAACGCCACCAACCCAAATTTGCATCTGCAATTGCCCAAATTAGCTAATTAAAGCTCCCATCCCCAGCGCCGGCGGAGCGAGGGAGGTCACGCGCTCGCTGCAGCTCCTGCCAAGCAGGAGCCAGCTCTGGAGGGAAGGGCAGCAGCAGCTCTTCCTTCCCCAGTGCCTGAGCAGGCAGGAGACTGCAGCCAGGCCCGGGAAATGCCGCATTCAAATAAAACTGGGAGGGAGGAGTGTTAGGGAATTGCTTAGGAATACAGCTGGAGCGGGGCCAGCACTTAGTATGCATGGAGGCTGGTGCTGGATGAATGGTAAAAATAGCAGCAGATGCTCAGATAAGAAAATACAATTTGGTTTACATGCAAACCTATCAGAGAGTGTGGTTCAAAAACCTACCCGCTATCAGATCAAAGGAAGATTAAGGCCGAGAGCTTATTTTGGTGTAAACTTAGTTGCAAGGCCCTTTCTTTCTTTAAGAGGTCTCACTTCCCTTTGGAAAACCCTTCTGCTCCAGCATTAGAAAGGTGGGTTTTAATCAGGCTTTATGTCACAGAAGCAGAACCTGAAGGGATGGCAGGAGCACAGTCAGAGGGCACAGTGATCGCTTTGGTTTGGAAATCAGTGGACAAGGAGCACTGATTTTTTAGGTACACCTACACAAATGCACAGCCAAGCCAGTTCCTACAGGCAGGATAGCTTCCCTGAGCTCTGGTACATCCCTGCCTCCAACACAAAACACACCATGGCTGACAGGGCACAGTGACCCCGTGCAGCACTGCAGGGGAAGAAGCAGAGAATGATGATTCTTCACTCAGGAAGAGCCACGTGCAACCAGGAGCTGCTGCTTTCAGCAAGCCAGACTTGGGGACAGAGAGCTGAACTCCCATGGGTGAATTGTTTCCTTTAGCACAGGCACCCCAAGAAACTTGGAAACCAGGCAGGCTTCTTGGCTGTTACTGGTGACCTGCTCCTCTTCTTCCCAAGGGCACAGCAGTCCATGGAGGCAGAATTATCTGCTGGCTTTAAACCACCCCGTCCCACAACATTTACCTCAGTGAATTACAAAAGGTTTTGTTTATGCAGATGGGCGCAACGTGGCCTTCACTGTCAGCAAGAACCAGCTGGAGGAAGCACCCTAATGAAAGAGCAGGTATGGGATTCTGAGCTCTTCCCAAAAGATCCCGTAGAGATAGATCCCTGCTGACTTGGCTGGCAGAAAGAGGTACTAACAGCAACAGGAACCAGTTGTCTTCTCAGTCACATTGAAGATTTAACCCTTTGTTCAAGCCTTTGGCTCATCTGAACACTTGCAGACAAGCAAAAGGCCATACTACGCTATCTTAATTCTCCAAAGCAATCCTGCCAGCAGCAATAAAATGCATTTTCTGCAGCTGGGAAGCATCTGAGACCCAAACTCCTGTTCTGAGTTGTAGTAATCACTGAGTAGCAACTGCAGTATGAGGGCTGTGGAGAATGTTTTGACCTTCATATTGACTTGCTGAAACTAAATCTGACGGTATAATTTCTGCTTCTTATTAATCACAACTTGATTTTCACTGTTTCATAAGTATCCTGGAAATAAATGCTTAGTCCAGGTCTATTTGCCTCACAATGGCTGGAAGCCTGAACTGACTGATAAAAAAGGCTCATAAGCAAACTTACAAATACCCAACTGACAGTGTGAATCCCTCTCACCCACTGGGCAAGTAAACACACTTCAGAAATTCCAGAAGGAGCCAGCTCTGTGCAGTGAAGTACTGCCATTTTCTGTGTCAGTCCCAGCCCTGCTGTCAGCACGTATCCAGGGCAAGGGACAAGCACCACACAAAATTCCTGCTCCGTTCTTCCCCTTCCCCACCCTATCCTTCCTTCCCCCCGAGCCAGTGGTGGATGGGAAATGGACACTCTCTCTCCTGTTCAGAAGCACAAGAGTCTCATTTCCCCATTCCCAAGAGCTTTAGAGACCTGAAAACTCAGCACAGCTCCAGCAGTCATTTGAAGTCCATGCCTGGTGTACCCTGAACAGATTAGTGAAGGAGTTATCTGCTGTGGATGCAGAGGATCGCTGGCAGATAATGCTCAGCACAGCCCACAGGGAAATGGGCTGTGTGGAAAGGCAAAGCCTTCCTGGAATAATGAGATGCCCCAAGTCCTCATTCTCAGCAGATCTTTGTCCCAGACACGCAGCCGAGCACAATTCTGCAATGTAATGATGTGCTGAATTTTCTCATTTATCTCTCTCTGAAGGCCACACAAGGACAACCCTTCCTCTTCCCACCAGGACCCTCTTCTCCACAGGATTCTTCACAGAGCAAGAAAGGGCACGAGCAGTCTCCGCCCTTTGCTTGCCCCTTTCAGGACAGTGGCTACTGTGAGGCTGAAATTCCAATAAAAAACCAGTTGAGATGGAGGCAGATGAGATATCCGTCCTGTGATGTTCAGAGGAAATCATCCTGCAATGCACAGCTCTTAATAAGAACTAAAATTAAAATTTCCTTAAATAAATATAAGGAAAGAGTCCATGAGGGAGAGTTGCCAACAGGAACAAGGAGCCGTGCTTGAGTCCTCCATCATCCATCACCCATCACTTGGAGATCTCCCAGGATTGTGCCGAGGGCAGGACCAGTAGCTCCATGTCACTGTTCCTACCGACGCCATCTGGAAAGGGAAAGAGCTGCTGTGTCCCTGTGGTCAGGCACCAGCTCTGCCACAGGGCCCAGCAGGCACCGGACAAGAGCAGCACAGCAGGGACCTGGGGTAACCAGCCACAGTCAAATGGCAACCAGCTCCCAGGAATTTGTCTGCATAACTGGGAGAGGGAAGAAGGTCAGAAAGGAAGGCCTGACCAGCTGGTGCAACTGTTCCTTCCCCTTTCCAGGAGTCAAAACATCTGAGTCAAATTTCACCCTGACTGCTCAGCTGGAGGGGCTCTGCTTTCTAGTTATCTCCCAGCAACAGTTCCTGCCCTGAGAGAGGTCAGGTCTCCAAGCTGGAATTTGACCCAGTGCTGTGCTCTCTGCAAGGAGATCATGCCCTGACCACGCAGGTCTCTGCAGGGGCACTGTGGCTCTGAGGGACACATGGAGTAGCTGCAACATCCTCACGGTCAAACAGGTTACTCACATCCGCAAACATTTGTCCTTCCCTCCGCTCGCTACCCTCTGTCCATCCGGGCTCCAATCCGCCGCATACACCTGGTGTGATGGAAACCACAGTCACCTCTGCTGGGAGGAGGGGTCACTCCTGCCTCCCAAACACCTCGGCTCCACCAGGCACCTCACTCACCTCATCTGCGTGCCCAGGCAGATCGATGGCCAGTTTCTTGGTCTTGGCATCCCAGACCTTGAGGGTGCTGTCGCTGCTGCCGCTCACCAGCAAGCGGCTGTCGGCTGACCAGGCGATCTGGTACACGGCTGAGACGTGGCCTCTCAGCGACGTCAGGTACCTGGGGACAGGGACAGGCTGTTAGAGCAGCAGGCTTTGGTCCAAACATGCCCTTGCCTTTGTGTTTCTTCTTCACCGGCACAGTCACAGGATGCCCAGCATACCCCAGGCAGTCAATAGCTACAGAGTCCACCTGAAAACCCTCCCAAGTGGGCTCAGAACCTTCTAGAGGATGCTTCTTCATCCCAGCCCCTCTGCCAAGAAACCTTTATCCAGCTTCAGCCTCACTGCACAGGTGTGTCCTTCCCTCTCTGGCTGAGCAGCCCAGATTTAGAAGGACCTTTAAAATCACTGACATGAAAGCCAAGCTCATGAGCATTAAGGTTGGTTTGCAAGGGAGGACTGCTGCCCCCAAGAGCTCACCAGTACTCCAGCTGGAAGTTAAAAGCTGGATTACAGGAGCATCCAAATACCAACAGCACTACTTGTAACTACAAGAATTTGCATCATCCAGAACAAGCTGTTCTCTGGCACAAGAACTATTTAAACTGGGTCAGTCTCCAGTTCCCAACACACACATCTTCAGGAGATCAGTGGAGTGGAACATCCCATCCCACTACAGCTGCGCCTGCCCCGGAGAACTGACCCTGCAGCAACAGAGTGTGCACACAGGTGCCAGGCAGTGCTGTGGCTGAGTCACAGTGGGGCTGCACACACAGAGCCAAGCACAGACATCCTGACACAAGAAAAGCCAGACAAGGGACTTCCCGAGGGCAGAAAAAGGCAGAGGCAGCAGAGTGACTTTGAGTTCAAGCTACAGAACACAACAGGGAGGACACTGGGGCCCATCCCTGTGCATCCTGTGCATTACACACAGACTCCATAGCAGCAGCTCCTCTGTAGCAGAACAAACCAACTCACTTTCCTGTCCTACCATCCCAGAGCTTTATGGACTTGTCAAAGGAAGCACTAGCTATTATCCGGGTGTCTGGTGAGAAGAGGACTTGGTTAATCAATGCCTGGTGGCCTGTCATTCTCTCCAGCGGCTTCTTGTCTTCTGCTGGTCTCCAAAGAAACAGGGTGAAATCATCGGACCCTGAGACGAGCCTTTCTGGTTCCTGGCCCTGAAAAAGGGATGAAAGAGCCCAAGTCTTGGACAAGCCAGGTGTGGAGAGCTTGGAAGCACACCAGTGTTGGGTTGTCCACTGCTTTCACCAGTGACAATGTTAGAAGTGACAGCAGGGACAAAAGGGACTCACCCGGACTTGGTTGTACCTCTGCAGTGCCCTGTCTTTCAGTTCTGACACTGAAAAAGGGAAAAGGAGGGTGAAAGAGAGATTGGCAATCCTTAGATAAAAAGAAACTTTATAACCTTGTCATGCCGATTCCAATCCTGGCTCTGCGGGTTAAGCAGGAGCATTTGTGACTGCTCAGTTTGCTAAAGGCAACTTGGCAGCAAAAGCCCTTGAAAACAGAGCGGCCTCCCCACCTCCCACACTGCTCCACCCTGGCATAGGCAAGAAAAATCTTGACTTCCAGCATGACCAGTCCTTCCCCAGCCTCCAACACGAGCGCTGCACTCACAGGAGCCTCTGACATCCTGGGGGTTGATGGTGGCCTCGGCCGGCTCGAAGGCGCCGGTGCGGAGAACGTAGTCAGTGCTCAGGGCCATGGTGTTCACCCAGTGAGCGTGGCCCTGCAGCGTGCGGCACAGGACCCCCTGGGGACAAAGCCACCCTCTCACAGGGACAGGCAGGACACAGCCAGACTGCACAGCACCCACCAGACCCACCGAGCTGCAGGGACCAACCCCAAACTTTCCAAACCCGCTTGCCCCAGCTGCAGGCAGGCTAAGCAGGGAAGACACAACGCTGTTGAGCTTCAGAAATCAGTTTCCCTTGCACAACACCCATCAGCTCAGGTTGCTCCAGGGATGTTTCCAGCTTTTAGCCCCATTTAATGCTCTTAAGGATGAAAACATCACACAATAACTAGCCTTTGCAAATCGTGTCAAGCAACAGGTCAAGAGGTTACATCAGCTCTATTTTCCAAGGCACAAGCTGTGCCAGGAAGAGCAGACAAAGCTACCCCACAATGTGCCCAGTCTCCTTTGCCAGCAGCACAAGGGCAGCCCCTCACTTACATCCTGGCTCCTCCAGACTTTGATGGTCCTGTCCTGGGAGGAGGAGTAGAGCAAGCCATCACCCCCCCACTTCACACAGGTCACCGACTGCGTGTGGCTGGTGAGGATTTTGTCACACTTGCCCATCAGCGTGTCCCAGATGCGGATGCTGCCGTCCTTGGAGGCGCTGGCCAGGTAACGGCACTCTGGGTTTCTGAGCAAAGAGATCAAATCCATTTGTGCAGCTCCCCTGAGCTCCTTCCCCACCAGCCCCAGAGGATTCAAGGATCCAGCAGGCAATAAAATACAACTTTCTTTTGGCTTAAGATCAGAGAGAGGCCGGGCAGGGGCAGAGCACTGACCTACAGAGAACAAGGTCTCACAAGGCAGGGAAGAGGCAGACAAATGCTTCCTCCAAACCAACTCCTGGGCTGCACACTGGAGGAATCAATCCAGGGTAAACCTGGCAGCTGAGCCCTTGGCAATGACCCTATTTGCATAGCTTTAACCCACTGGCTAATGAGGGCACCACAAATATCCCAGCCCTCTGGACAGAGGCTGGAGACGAAGCATGGCAGAGAATCCAACACATTCCCAATGCCATAGATTTGTGTGATCTCCCTGTGTGAGACAGATCCCCTGCCCTGGGCTCTCTCCCAAAGGACAGAGTGCTGTTGTGCTGGCAGGGCTGAAAGGAGCAATGTCCATCCACGTGGCTCAGGGGGCAAATTGAACACATCTGGAAGCAGCTGGCCACAACCCAGCAAGGACAGGGCAGCCACAACCCTCTGTCCTTTGCACATCTTTATCACTCTGCATGGTGGCACCAGCAGTGAGGAAGAGCACAGCCTCTCCCATTGCACTGGAACTGGCTGAAGAAAGAGAACTGCAGCCCTGGCAGGGTCATGTCTCTCCATTTCCTCATCTTCCTCTACGACCATTTTTTGCTAATCCAGTTAATTGTCTGCAAATAGCTGGAGCTTCCTACTGGCAAATTCAATTTGCAGGGCTCTGCTCTGAAGGGGCCCTTTTTCTGCCTTTTATATTTATTTCTGCAACATCTTGGATTAATGGCTGCAACTGTCCCCCTCCACCCACCTCTCCCAGAGGGAGCTTTAGCTGATCGAAGGGATAAGGCGATTGTACAGTTAATCATCCCTCATGATAAACAAATGGGATGACAGAGGCCAGCAGGATCAGGAGAGCAGAAAGGAGTGCTCTGCCCTTGGACACCACCAGGCTTCCCTGCTCCCACCTCAGCATGCCTGGAGCAGCACATCAGTGTTTGTCCAGCACCCCAAAAGCAGCATTTTCCACAGGCAGGTGTGTCTTTTCCCCAGGGGAAAAGAGACACAGCCTGGCAGTGATTCCCCAGTAGCTCACAGGGACTATGAGCAGCAGCTGGGACTCCTGGCTCCCAGCTGCACACATTTTTCCCAGCTCACCTTGAGAGCTGTTCTCCTACACAGGCTTTTTCCCATAACAGGAGAAAGGCAAACAGGAGCAATGTCCTTTGGGTCAGGCTGCTCTTTTCCATAGGAGCAAAGGGGAAGGGCTGAGCTGGCCCTTCACTTACATGTGGAGCGGTTCCCAGCACAGACATGTGATCCATTTGGAGTGGCCACAGAGCACCCGGCCGATCTGGCTGCCAGTGGCTGGGTCCCAGAGAAAGATCTGTCCAAGAGAAGAAGCACGAGGGTCGCGTCAGGCCACAGACATCATGTGAGTCCCAGAGACGTTGGAGCTCCATTTAGAAAGCAGAGGTGTCCTTGGGATCGTGTTTGCACTCGCAGGGAGCAGCAAGGGAAGGGGGCTGGATGCCTTTCCATGTCCCTGCAGCAATCAGCTGACACCCGAAAGAATGAGACCTGATTGCCCTCCTCTCTGCCTACAACACCTCTGCTACAAAGTTATCTGACTCAACTCAAAAAGGATACAGGTCCCCAAAAAGCCACCTCATGCCAGAGACTCAGTGAGTGTTTGCAGAGCACAGTGAAAGCCACAGCGTGCTAAACGCTGCTGATTATCGGATCCTGTGGGTGGGACACATGCTGGTTTTCTCTTGTTGATTCTCTCTCTACATAAATGTTCATCTTAAGAGCCAAGGCATTAGTCATCTCCTACTTAAGAACCTGGGAGAAATAGGGAAAAGGAGGACAAGCAGCTCTCTGGGTTCAGTTAAAGGCAGACCAGCACCAAACCACGGCAGAACCACCCTGGCCCAGGACAGTTCCTTGGGATTGGCACCACAATTTTGGCAGCTCTGTGAGTGCTCTCATTGCTCCCAGCCCATTCAGAAGGTCAGAGAGAGTGACTGTCTCTCAGCAGCTCAGCTCCCATTTAACCACATGCTCCTGATTCCCCAGGCATTTCTGTACTTCAAGCACACAAATTCTGCCCCACACCAGGGGCTGAGCCCCCTTCACATTCCTGCAAGTGGGAATTTGGCCGTGTCTGTGTGGGAACACTGTGAACAGGCTGCTGCTGCACGTCTGGGTCATGCCAACAGCTGCCCTGGCTTGGCCAGGCGATACCCATCCTCACTCCAGACACCTCCCTCGTGATGAAGCTGCCTGCCAAGGACCACATCCACAGCCTGGACTCTTTCCTGCACGGAGGGAAAAACGTCTGCCACAAGACAGCAGGACTCAGCAGCAAGAGCTCCCCAAGGTGACAACGCCAGAGCACTGGCACAGAGATGCTTCTCACATTACCTTGACACATCCACACACAGAGCTCCTCTGGGCAATGGGAATCCTGCCAAAAACAATGGGACACACCCCAGAAAAAACAAGACTTTGCCCCCTAATCCCCCTCAGCCCCCCCAGCCCCATGCCAAGGGAGCCCACGTGTACCTGACTGTTCTTGCAGCCCGAGGCCAGTTTCTTGCCATCAGGTGACCAAGCGATGCTGAGCACCCAGTGCCGGTGACCTGGCAGAGAGAGCACGAGTGGGTGTGAGTGGAGAGCTGTGACTGTCGCTGGTGTCCCAGCAGAGAGCTCCTCCTGGCCAGCCCCTCTTTTTCCACTTTGTCAAAGAGAGCTACTCCCTTCCCCAAGCTGCGCTCCCAGCCTGGACAGCTCAAGCAGCACCAGGCTTTGCTCTGCTTGTCCCCCCACAAGCAGGCAGGGGGTCCATGAGAGAGGGAGGCACAAGTTGCCCTCCTGGGACACCCATGCACCCACCTTTGGCTGTGAACTGTGGTGTTTCTGTGCTGAGGTCCCAGAAGCGGACAGTGGTGTCTCCAGAGCCGCTCGCCAGGTACCTGGGAGAGGAGGAACAACCCAGCTCAGCGCAGCGTCCCCAGGACGGGACAACAGCAGCTGCTGCCTTGCCCCAAGCCCCTCTCTGCAGCCAGACCCTCGTACTTTCCGGTGGGGCTGAAGGCCACGGAGATGACGGCCTCGGTGTGTCCCTCCAGGGAGCTGGTGCAGCGCGTCACCGCCCGCACCCTGAACACCGCCTGCGGCTGGTAAATGATGTCCAGGACCTTCTCTGTCTCCACGCTCTGCCCTGCCAGGGTCTTCTCCAGCGACGCCACGATCTCGGCATCGTGAACGAAGAAGGCCAGAGGCACCGGCTCATCCTGCGGGAGAAAGGGCAGGTGAGGTAGTGAGAAGCCGCGCTGGGCCGGGCTGGGGATGCCGGGGAGTTCGGGAGGGGTCTCACCTTCTGTAGGAGGGCGTTGCAGACCAGCTGCAGCTTGTCCGGGGTGATGGTGACCGGGACATCGAAGGGGGAGCCCAGGCACTCCCCTGCCTCATCCCGGAACTGGATCAGGAGCCGCTGCACATCCTCCTCGTCCGGCGACATGTTCTGCGGGACAGCGGGCTGAGCGCCGGGAATCGCACCGGGCAGCGGGCACAGCCCGACAGCCCCACCACGGGCAGCGATACCCGAGCGGGGAGAAGGGCACTCTACATACAGGGGGACCCCGCGTGGGGCCCGTGGGAGGGAGAAACACCCCGCACTGCGCAGGACCCCGCGCGGGATGGGGTCAGCAGGAGCCGCACGGGGGAACCCCAGGGGAGGGAGGAGACCCCGGAGCACCGCTGCACTTCCACCCCTGCAGCTTCCCGGTGCTGCCCATCCCGGCCCCGCTCCCGGCCATTCCCGGCCCCGTTCCCGGCCATTCCCGGCCCCGCTCACCGCGGCCATGTGCACGTGCGCCCCACGTGGGCCGGAAGCGGCGCCGCCGGCCGGGAGCGCCCGAACGCGGCGCTGCTGCCCCCTGGCGGCTGGCGGTGAGCGCCGCGCTCGCCCCAGGTCCGCGGGTTCGAGGCCGCACCGGGACAACTCCCGCGGCACCCACCAGGGTGGATTTCACCGCGGTTCTAAAACCTCAGGGGTTTGATACCAAAACGACTCGAGACAGGCCGAGCTGCCCACGCTCAATCCGGCCCATAGTTTAAGGAAACACAGCCCTGAGCAATAGCCATACCCAAACTTGTGCCCTGCAATCCCTGAACACGCCCAGGATTAGTCGGGATCCTGCCCGGGGGAAACTGAGGCAGGGGTGCACTAAAATAGGCAAGAGTTTAAGCTTAGAGAATTCAAAAGTGTGGTTCAATACCGCACTCCAGGACTAAACCTGCCCTTTTACCCCTTTCCCAGCCCAACTTCTGCCGTGTCCTGTGATTGAACCCCTTATTTAGTATTTAAATAAGAATTTTATTCACCACACTGCCATTAAGGTAATCCATTAAGAAATGTGGGTAAAATTACCCCTAAAACTCTCATTAATAAAACAACCCATTTAACTTCAAACCCCATGAAAACAAAAAATCGACACAAATTTTAATATTTATATATTTTAAATCAAAACACAATTAAATATAGTATGTTTTAAGTACATGAATGCTTGGGTATGAGAGAAATAAGAGGTGGTACATAGTACCAAAAACCTATACACAGCCTTTTTTGCTTTTTCATAACAATACAGTGTGTCTCTATACAATCAAATATTGCAACAGAGTAACACTTTCTAGTCAATCAAGATATTCTGAACATTGGAAATGATTTGAGTTCTTCGCATAGTGATTTCTTTGCACAAGTTTGAGGAAAAAAAGCAATTAGAGTAAAAAAAAAGACCCAAAACAAAACTGTTGTATACTAAAAATGCAGCAGTAACATGATGGTGAGACACTGAGTACTTCTGCTACCCTGCAAAATCAATTTGCTGGGGAAAAAAAAGAGGTGCTGTGTAACATGGTAAGTGTTGACAGTGTCAGGAAGAAGGCCAGAGGTCATTAAAAATTGTTTTTCTTTGTAAACCAAACATCCGGAATTAGATATTATGTTGGGTGGAGGACAACAAGCGATGGAGAATGGCAGCAATTACTTTTTTCCTTGCTCGTGGGATGATGAGGACAGGAAGTGGAGCAGTCTGCAGGGTCCAACCTGCTCGGAAGGTGGGCTCTGGGAGGAGAGGGGCTGCAGGACCAGCCTTGGATCTGCTCCGTGGTGGAAGCAGGGGAGAGGTGCGTGTGTGTGTGTGCAGGTGTAGGAGCTCAACAAGGAGGAGTTCCTGACCCTTCTACACTGCCTTCAAAGTTAATGCAGTTATGAAGTAAAATACATTTATCTTACAGTTGAATATTCATCTATTTCAAGTAACGGAAAATTAAACTTAGAACTCTCCAGGTCATTCACTGCCAATGGATTCACCCTTCCAGGATGTGCCCCACAGCCCTTCCAATTCTGTGTTTAAAAATTACAAGCAGTAGAACTAGAAACTACAGCAAAACCTTCCCCTCTGTTGTGGCCTCTTGTGTCCCATTCCAGGTATTTTGCTTGAAAGTCTTTTTTGAGACAGGGTCAAGTATTTGTGAAGTCACAAATCACAGCTTCTCAGTGACACATTTGTAAACTGCATCTTCATCTCAGAACCATCATTATTGTGAATGCCACATACACCAGGAAAAGCATTTCTTCACTCTCTACAGTGGAGGTCCAGGATTGCTTCTTTTTCATTCTTCCTTAGAAATGAGGGAGATTCCGGCAGTTGGAGTTAACAGTGCTTTGTTTTTATTGGCTGTGTTAAAGAATCCACCAATAGGGAAAGTTCACTCGCTCTCAAAGTGGAAAACCAGATTTCTTGTCCTGGAGTTTCTAAAATCATAGCTGGAAAAGGGAAAACCAGTTCATTTTACCCTAAAACATGCAAAGTAATTGCTCAATAGAAAGACATTTTGTGTTTAAAAACGTTGAAGCCAGGTATGTTTGAGTTTGGGGGAGAAAAAAACCCCAAACCTAATCCAAACACACTCAACCTTTCGATTACTTGCTTAATTGAATCTAGAGCATCTGCAGCCATTTGGTATTTCTAAATACTCTGCTGAGCAACCTTTTCATCCAGGCAGACTGGAATTGTATCATTTGCAGCCAAGCTATTAAGTGGAATCATTACACAAGTCCCTTAAATGTTACTGCTCTATTAGAAAGAAAACAACTCACACAGTGAAACTATGGATCCACCCATATGGATCAAGTAACTGGGCTTTGGCACATGTTTACCTTCAATAACTGAACATAATGCAAGTTAATTTTTAGAAACTCAGATGCCTGAAAGTCAGAAGTACCAGACATTAACTTGGTAACCTTCTGTCACCAATATTTCACAAAATCCAACTGCTGCATCAGAACTGGGATTTTTTAGACAGAGAATACAGGGGCTGTACATCAACACAGCCACTAAAAACCAATACACAAACCTATGGACAGGGTTACTGTGTCTTTTTAAAGAGACAGAATTGTGTAAATGAGTGCACCCAACGAGACAAATCCACAGCTGCTGAATTTTACTGACACTTCAGGCAGAAATACCACTACTGACTAAGAGGAACCAGCAAGTGTGAGCTCAAGTAAGGAATTACACTATTCATTCTGCAGCACAAATCACCCTTTTAACTAATTAGGCAGTTTGCAGACTCAAACTAAGACAAGTTTAATGCTTGCACAGGAGAACCACCACAGGCATCTGTTAAGAAATTCCTACATCACACGTAGGCCGAAACACTTCCAACCTTTGTTTCTTCCTCTCATGCTCTGGTTTGAACATTTATCAGCGTGGGTTTCAGCCACAGGAGGAAGGCAAGTGAGAGCTCTGCTCCTCCCACAGCCTGGCTGGAGCCAGATGAAGACAGGCAGCCTTTCCACCCCCCTACCTTGGTGACCTTCTCCAAAGGCTGCTCACACTGCGCCTGCTGCATGACGTCGTTGACGATCATCTTCGCTATCCTCCAAGCCATCTCTTCTTGAGCCTGAAAAAACAGCCCAAAACACAGATAGCTTCAAGTTCTTAAAAGAAAAACACAGTGCTCTCAGCAGAATGCACAGCCTTGGAGTCAGGGTAAGCTTCACAACTCCATAACCTGTATAAACATACCCTCCCTCCATGGAAATGCACCTGGCTTCCAAGTACAGTGTTAACTTCAATTATTGTATTTATGGCTTGATGCAATTTCCAAAAGGGTGAGTGGAGGTTTTAGATTTATCTCTTGGGGATTTGTCCAAGCCCCTCAGAGGGGGAAAAATGCAGCCTGGAATCCATGTGCAGTGGTCACTTCAGCTTAAAAATCAAACAGCACTTCCACCCCTACTTGTAGATATATAAAGCCACACAAGCACACACTTAATTAGTTCCACCAGCAAGCACTGGCAAAGATCAAACTAGTTTCACACATACATGCAATCAAATTATATTTAGCACACAGAATCTCCCTGTTCTTGGTGCAGCAAAAAGATACTCAGAGGTAACAGCCAGGATTAAGAACATCAATACTTCATTTCTCTAATCTGAAGTGTAAAGTCACAAGGAGAACATGAAAAGGGACACACCTCATCTGTGTTTCCTTGAACCCATTTCTTCATTGCTTGTGAAAACATGGACCCTGGTTGAGATAAAAACAGCAAGCAAATGTCAGCAAAGTGAGGTACAAAGCTGATTCCTGTCATCCCTCTGAAGGGTTTGCTCTGCTGGCATTCAGGACATGCCTGGAGCCACTTGGACACTGAGCCTTTCCCAGAGCTGAAAAGCAGCACCAGCAGCAGGTCCCAGCCTGGGTGGGAAGCATGAGGAGAGCTGCAGTTCTGTTTCATCTCAAGACCAAAGCTTTGAAGGTTTGATCACCAGCTCAGCTGCTGACACTTCCATCCCTGCCAGGTTCCATCGACAGCTCCAACTCCCACAGGCTGCTCATGCTCCCCGGAGTCCAGCTGGACCAGAAAAGCAGAATTTGGATAGGAAACTGGGCCAGAGATGGGTTTAGGCAAATCCCCTAAGCATCTCTATTTGGCTTAAAACAGATCTGGAAAGAGTCAAACATTTTGCCTATCTTAACTGCAGTAGGGAAGAGAGCAACTCTGCAGATGTTTACAGAAATGGAGAGAAAGAACAAAGCAAACCTTTTGATTTTTTGACATCAGGCTCTGGTTCAGATTCTCTGATGAACTGCCCCAGGTCACTGACTCTTCCAAATGTCATCTTCCTGAGGAGAGAAGAACCATGTGGGTGATCAAAAGAACTCTGGCATTATGGAAAGCTATATTTGGCTATATACTTGGCTATAGTTTGAAATCAATGAGGAACAATAACTAAGAGGAAGAGAAAAAACAACTAGAAATATTTTTCTGGCTGCCATTTTGGTCAAAGAAGCATTCATTCAGTGTTCAATCACACTACTGAAATAAATTTAGTGTCAAATATTAAGACATGGACTAAGATCTTGCATTTAGGCCTACTCTCCATGCAGGAGGACACAGCAAAAATGAAACAGAGGTGAAACATGTAACCAGAAAGGAAACAATACACTGAAAAGAACCTTACCCTGCATATGTTCGTTGATACAAAGATTCTGGATCCAGACTTGCAGCATCTACAATTATTGCTTCATCAAAATTTTTCAGGATTTTAACATTAGCCTTTTTGACATTGGACTACAAATAAAAATTCTAAGTATTAGTGCCCAATGCAGACAACTACCAGCTTCTTAACAAAACTGCAATTTCAGTGCTTTTAACACTTAGATAAACTTCCATCAAGTCTCTATGCAAGCTTAAAAGCATTAGAGTGTGTCTACACAGCCTTGAATTCCCAGCTCATAGGACATTGTTTTTAACAGAGGATGTTAAAGTTCTGTGGACAGAGCCAAAGACACAAAGCCCAGATCAGCACATGCTGCTGCCTGAGCATTTTCAGCTCAACAGATCCATGCGTGCTCACAAACCATTTGTTGTGAGTCTGGAACATCCCTCTCCTGCTCTTGGTAAGCAATTCCCAAACAGAGATGCCTCCCCCATGCACAGAGAGCAAACATTTATCTTCTGGCCTGGAGTATTTATATAAGATTATGAAAAAAAAAAGCCAAGGAAACATCAGAGCAACAGCAGGGAGAGCACAACACACAGCGATCCATTATCGCCTCAGCACGGAACAGGAACACCAACAGCAGCTCCTTTCCTGCTGCTCTTTATGCAAAAATATGCAGAGACCCAGAGATTCTCCTATTCAGACAAGCAGGAATGCACACCACAGAAAGCAGCACCTCATTTCCTAAATTGCCCAGCCAATTACCAGCAGTTCCTCCTGCTCAGAGGATCAAGCAGCAGGAGGCTTCAAGAACACAGATTTTATTCCCCACTTCGCAGCTAGGGGAGGAATATTCCCTCCTTGCAAATTAGGAGGTTTAAAAATAGTACAAGCAGGTAGTACAGCTTCCAAGTTGCTGGAAACCCAGGACATGACTAACATTGGTGTGGATACTGGATTTGAAGCTCAGGGCAGCCCTGCAGAGTTCAATAAAAGCAGCTCTCGCTTGGCTCTTCTGCTCCCAGCTGGGCTTGCAAGTTTCCAAGCTGCCCTGGTTACAGGTTAGCCAGAATCTGCTCTCTGTTTGAGCAGATTGATGCTTTCAGCCCTGGAAATGAGTTTACTCTTCAGGACAGAAGATCTGGCACTTTAAAAGAACTGAGCACACAAAGCTTGCATGTTTATATTTGAATTCAATAGCATATTCACAAGTGTCAATTTTCACCTGAAGTTGTAACTATGGTATTGATAAAATAATGTTATTTCTAATAAAAAGCATTCTTAGATGTTATGGCATCATGGGAAAGTCTTCAGTAATAGTAACAGCTCAATAAAAACATCACTGATGCAAGAAATAACAGCAGCACAAGGCTTTGGGTACAACAAACACCAGAAACACCCTTCTGACAGAACTGAGCAGATTAAACACATCCTAATACAACACAGGCTTTGAATGAAAGTGGAATGGTGTTTCCTTACAGGGTAAAAACTTGGATATGGACACAGAAAACCCAAATTGGTACCTGGGAGGCAGAACCATCTGTGCTCCCTATGGAATCACTGTCAGGAGAGCTTCCAGGGCCATGAATACTCAGTGCAATGTTCCCTCCTGGGAATTCATCTCCTCGTACTGAATGGATGAGGTCATTCAAGTATTTGTAGTAAAGGTTGCTGGACAAGAAACCAGGTAGGAAAACCTGAAGGACAGAAGGAATCCTCTTTAATCAAGGCTGGTCTGCACAGTTAGAGAAGAACACACAAACATCTCAGTCCTTGTGTACATGGAACACAAGGAAAAGGACCCACACATGGAATTATTGTGGATTAGCAAGTGCATTGCTTTAAATTTTAATCCTACTGCAAAATGAACAAACCAAACTGCCTATTAATCAAATCCCTCAGTAACTGGAACTGAAGTTGAGGGATTTTTTTCCCCTCTAGAAACTAAGCTTGACAGCCCAACAGGCTTTACAGTTATTCTGCTTCACTGTTGACAATTCTCTGCAGCTTCAGAATCAAATCATTCAATCCTGGTATCTGGGAATCCCAGAGTTACATTATTAACCACAACACTTGTATTAGACTTGCAAACAACTCCTACTAAGAGGAAGGAAATTTTTCTAAAGATATAAAATAAGCTGTTGATAGCAATTCACATGGGAGGAAATTCTGTTACTTCCATTAAACTGCAATAATCATCAGAGACAAACATTTCACAGAGCATTAACAGCAGCCAGTGGGTGGCATCTTCAAATCAGGCTGGGGAAAAGAGTCTGGCAGATTTTCCTGGAGCTGTTCTATTATCCAGGTAAACAGGAAGTCAGTAAAAGAACAGGACAAATCAGGGATGCTGCAGGGGACACGTGGCACACATCACTAAGTGTGAACCCCACCCTGAAGAAGGATCTCACCGTCTCCATGGTTGTCCACGCCTGCCTTAAGGGAGTGGTGAAGCAGTTGGGGAGAGGCCCCCCCTCCCTGCAGATGTTGGATTCAATCTCCAGCCTCACGGAGTCATCAAAGCCCAGAGGATGCGTGGCCTGCAGGGAGAAGTACCTGGGGCAGGGCATGGAAACACACAAAAAGGATTTGCAAACCTCTGCAGGTGCTCAGTGCCCACCTGTCCCTCAGACACTGCAAAAAGCTGCACACACCTGGTCCCCACTGACTGCAGGGGAGACACCCCCCTCCCAGAAACTGTTCTGAGAGCCCTGCCCTGAACCACAGATGAAAAACAGAGAATGGGAAACAGGAATGGAGCAGGAAACACCCAGAACTGTGAAGCAGCATTGGCTCTACTGCCCACATCCTTGCAAACTGAGTTTAAGGATGGGGGAATGACCAACGAGCCTTGGAGTGAAGCGTTTGCTTCCTCTCCAATTATTATTTCCTCCTTGGGTAATAACTCAAGTTGTGGTAGAGTCTCACACTTAAGCTTAAGAAAAATCATTTCCTGAAAGCAGTTGTGCTGTCTCCCAGCTGTCTTATTGCTAAGGTGAAGCACAAAATACAGGAGCAAAGTTCCTCTCCTGAGAGTGAAAGTCTGATATTAAAAAGGATCTGATTGCTTCCTTTAAAAAAGGAAATATTTCACAATACTAAGAACATGCACTACTTGGCTTTTATTATATGTGAGAACAGTTTCTACAGTCTACTTTATATGGATAACAGTATCTGAACATTAAGGTTTTTCTGCAGTGCTGTATCTGCTACTAGGCTTCAACCCTCTCCATTTTCAAATGTCAACCAATCAGCTTTGATATCTCATAACCAAACAAACTCTAGCAAATCAAGTCCTGAAAATTCTGAATTATGTTTGAGAATGGAATCCTTGTAAGGATTTCTCCTCATGTATATCAAAAAATTCACGTGTGCAAACACATCAAATACCACCTGGATAAAATGCACCTGAGCAGAACAGCACAAGACTGTAGGGAAGTTCCTTCTGCACAGCACAACACAAAACCACAAGTACAGAAACAAAGAATTCTGGAACTCCCTCACTTGTCATACAAAATCATGGCATCGTTCTGTGCTTCTTGCCCATCATACTGGCCTTTTTTGGCAGCAAGTTGAGACTGGAAGTTATCTGCTGCCAACCAGAACTGCAATACATTAACTGCATCTTCCTTCTCCATGTACTGGAAGGGAAATCAGAAAAAGAGGAGAGATTAAAGAAGTTTTAGCAAGAAACTTTTAATAATTTTTTAACCTCCTTCTTCTCATTTAGAACAAGAAACATAGTCCATTTATCAGTGATGCAAAATTGTCACCAAGACACAATATTTTGAATTTCTGTTTCAGACAGATTTAGCTTGCTTGGAGGGAAAAAAAAAAAAAAAAAAAAAAAAGAGAACTTCTGACATTTCTTTTCTGTACTCATTTTTACATTTAGTTTCCAAAAAACTATTTGTCTCATACTAGGACAGGAAACACCACTTTCATGCTACATTTAGCTTACACTGAGCTCAGCACATTGTCTCAGCTTCCCAAGCTGCAGTTTCAAACTACATCAGCTTGTCAGACTGTCAGGACAAGTATGTCAAGAGCTGACTCCTTAAAGGTGCAGGAGCCTGAAACTGTGAAATCTTATATTTAACCTATCACATCCCCAAAGTGCCCTCTGCACATAACACTGGTGAATGATTTGTTATCTGTAATAACACTTCAGCTTTCAAAGTCACTACAATGTGAAGATCAAGATGACAATGTCAAAGCTTCTACAAAGCAAAGAGACTCTGAGAAGCACTCACTAGCTGGAGAGGAAGTCACAAATACTCATTCCACAACACAGTGGACAGGTCTGAACATTTGAATTAGTTCTACATGGGGGCAGGAAAAAGTTCAATGCATTTTCTCTCAGAAAAAGACACACCTTGGGTTTTTTATTATATTTAGAATCATAGAATCACAGAATTGTTTGGGTGATATGGGACCTTAAAAATTATCCAGTTCCAACCCTGTTGGGCAGGGACACCTTCCACTGTCCCAGGTGGCTCCAAGCCCCATCCAACCTGGCTTTGGTCACTTCCAGAGATCCAGGGGCAGCCACAGCTGCTCTGGGCACCCTGTGCCAGGGCCTCACCTCCCTCCCAGGGAACAATTCCTTCCTAACATCCAATCTAAAGCCATCAAGGAATGAGCAGATTTTTTTCATTTGCTAGAAAGGGATCTAAACCCAAGTGTTGACACTCACCTCAGAGAAGTAGAACAGGGCTGACTCACAGAAGAGAATGTCAGCCAGATACACAGTCCCACTGGTCAGCACCTCAATCTGGTATTTACAGAAATGGTGACTCCGCAGAAACTCACTAAAGTGCCTGCACAGAGACAGGGACAATCAGTTCTCAGGGTCAGCAGCATCCAAGGCACCCCCAGAACCAATTAGCTCTTGCCCAGAACTCTGATACTTTTGGTTGGCTAAAAGCAAAACGAGCAAGAAACGGGGCAGGTTTGTAAATGACACAAGAAAGAGATAAAGAACACAACCGTGTGAACAGCCAAGCTCAGCAAGAATGGATTTGGAGGAGGGGATCTGAGCAGTTTCAAATACAGAAGACAGCACAGAGAAGTGCTGATATGGTTATGTCTCCATAAACATTTTTAACAGAACCTTTAGGACAAGGGACACAAGAACCCAAACCACTGCATCAACTCACTCTTGTTCCATGGCATTAAACACTATGGACTGTGCTGTAACAAAGCAGTTGGGATCCACTTGGCCATCTTCCCCACAGATCTTTGCTGCAAAGAAAAACCAGGTTAATTTTAACGGGTTTGGCTGATGGAGCTGAAAGGCACGAGCAAGGACTAGTTAATGAAAAATTGCAGTTCAAATCCACCAGAATCAGCTGGTTCTGCCTGAGCAAAGAGCTTTCAAAGTACTGCAGGTGGCCAAATGATAATAACATGGCTAAAATATTTGATTGAGACTCCTATCTGGATCCCCTCCATAACCACCAAGAATCCTTTCCCTAATTTAAACAAAATCTTTGGAAGTTTTTCTGAGGATATTCACTGCATTGCTGAAGGTTAGATCTACTGACACTTGTAATCTACCATCTTTTTACAGCTGCCTTTAAAATTCATAAAAATAAAGACAAATACAAGTGTCTGATGTACTAGAGACACATTTTTATGGGGACAGAGCAGCTCTGAAATGAGGAAGCAGTTATTCATTCTTACCAACTATGTCATTTCTCATTGCTTCTGTAATAGGGATTGGTTTAGCAGCATCTGGAGAAATATATTTGGTAAAAGTACTAACTGCATCCCGTTCTATACCTGCAGGGAAGAAACACAGAATCAAACTCAGAATTCCTTGGCACAAGTGAGTAACAAATGTCTGCTCTTCAGAAGAACAGGTGTCTAATTCTCAGTGATGTTTCCTCCCAGTCCACTGCAGGATATTCATATTCTGCTCCTGAGCAGCTGCAGGGGCCGGGTGAGCTCCAGCCAGGTCACAACAAACCCAGCATGGACTAACTAAGATGGAATAAAACAAAATAGCTCCAAATTTTCCCTACCACCACACAAGGCAGAACCCACTTCCTCAGCTGCACACCATAGTCTCAGAACCAACACCTTTCAGGCAAGTGAAGTTCCCAATTTTTAGCTCTCATTAGAGAAAAGAAATCACTTCCATTATAAAGGAATTACAAGAAAAAAAAATCTTCAAATGAGATGCCTCAAGTGTTTTACACATCATCTTTTGAGCCTTGGGACTCTGCTCTGGAAGAGAGAAAAAAATTACCCTCAAATTATTTTTCAGTTTCTCAAGAAGGGCCCTGTGTTTGCAAATTCTTTTTAGACATCAGAAAGCAGAGGTGCTTTCATGACTTTTCCTTCTTCCTGGTTTAAGTGACTTTGGGGCTGAGGTTATGTATTGTGGAGGCACATGATAAATAACTACATGAGAAAGACAAAGAGCAAGAGAAAGGGATGCAACACAAGGAAACAGTTGGGCAAACAAAAGGAACCGATATGAAGAAACAAGTGTTTCCTTTTTGCCTGCAGACTTGCACAAATGAGGGAGGACTGAGCAGATGCAAAGTACAGAAAAATGTGACTGTGCATGTAGCTCACTACCAAAAGATTTTAATTTCATCCTTACTTCCAGCAGCCTCTGAAGAGGTGGAATCCAAATGACAACAAATCAGTTACAAGGGGAGGAACTCTATCAAATAAATCCAAGAACAAAAACAGTACATTCCACACATACATCTCCACGAGTCTCTTGCAACCACTACTTATGTCATTTTATGTATTACAGGATATTCACCTTCCATGGCAAATTAATTATCAATTCTCGGCCCCACCATCCAAACTTTCTGCAATTCTTTTAAGGTGGGATGGGATGGGTGAGGGAAGAACTGGACATTGCAATGTTCATCTTAATTTCTTATGATTACACATGGAAGAACAGAAGCAACCTAAGCTCATTGAGTACACAATGATTTTGAAGTCTCTTCAGCAGCTTTTTTATTTTTAAACAAGTCAAACAATACACAGCTCAAACTGACCAGCAGCAAGTTAACATCAGTGATACATAAAACTTTCTTCCTCCAACATCACATCACACTTACTAAGCACCTGAGAACTGAGGCAGCTCCCTGCACAAAGCAGCAGCAGCAAAAACATTCCCCATTTCCCACCTTTTGAACCAAAAGGGAACGCACAGCACTTACTTTTCATGAGTTTTCCTGACAAGTCCTTTAGTGCAGAGGAGGGGCTGTTTCTATTTGATACTGAAAGCTTGGAAGATTCTTGCTGATCAGCTGGAAGAGACTGAGTCCCTGTCTCTGCTTTGCTGAGACACAGAGCACCTCTGCTGTGGCTCCCCTGCCCCGGCAGCCCCACGTGGTTCTGGCTGCTGGCAGTTCTGTCAGGCTCGGGCTGGAGCAGCTGGGCTGTGCCAGAGCCCTCCAGCCTCTCCTCCAGCCACCCAGCAGGAGGGGAGGAGGCCAATTCCTGCTGTTTGGAGGGGGACACGGGCTCTGCCAGGGAGCTCTGCTTCACCGTGTTCAGGCTGTGAGCGCGGATGCGGGACCAGGTGGTGGAGTGGAAGCTCTCGGCCTCTAACCAAAATTTCACCAAGTGCTCCATCCTGCGCAGCTCCATGAACTGGATGAAGTAAGGGAGGGCTACACTGTCCTGCAGGACTTGTTCAAGAGTCTTGGAAAGGCTTGATTTGGTCTCTTGAGCCTGGTAGTTCAGACACGATCTGCCTAAAGGAAAACATAAAAGGGAATGAGTCCACAGTATACCACAGATATGGGGGTTGGATACAAAAGTGTCCTGGAATGCAACTGTGAAGAGGCAATTCCAACATAATGACAAAGTAAAGGAATTGTCTGTTCCCTTCAAAACCCTCCCAGGGTAACACAGATGCTACTGTAACAGCAGCCACGCTTTTATTACCTATTTGTTTACCTGAAAACCAAGGGATGGTGAGTGCACCAGGAATACACAGAATAAAAGAAAAGCTGATGTTATTAGAGCCTTACCTAAGTCTCCAAAGTGAGCAGCTTCCATGTGACTTGGCTGCTTCTTGAGGGCAGCTGTGCGGCTGCTGGAGAAAGAGTCCATGTTGGCAGAGATGGCATTGATGGCCACATGGCTTGGTCCTGCAGCCTCCAGCAAGGCATGATTCCTAGTGCTTCTCTGAGGGGAATGTACTGGGATTGGAGCTGGAATCAAGACAGGAATTGTTAAAGCACAAGGACCCCAGACCTCTTCTAAACATTCCCTGATGCTAAGCACCCCAAAATATTTCAGGGAGTTTGCAAGAGCCAGTCAGATTAAAACCTCACTGTACCACTCTGTGTCATGTTTGATCAAGGGTCTGATTAAAGACCACAAGTTTTATTATTGCAAGAATAAACTCACTCCCACCCACCTCTATTTTCCTTATTCAGCAGCAAATCAAGAGATGCCACATCTAAGTTTACATGTGAAATATTCCTGAGTCTTCCTGCTTCCTTGATAACCACTACTGTAACAGCTGAATGCTGTGTCAACAATTTAGTGTAGTTCCAGTGCTCCTGCCAATCCATTTCCATGCTTTTTTGAAGGCTAAAATGAGTTAATCCTGAACTTCAAAGCTATCTGTGAGATTTAATAAGAGTATTTTTCAAAAATATTTTTGTTGCTTCTGCTTGGTTGCAAGAGAAAAAAAAAAAGCAATAAGGAAATATCTCTGATGAAACCCAGGTTATAAACTTAACACCTCTGGCTGCTTTAGGACACGAGTGGTTGTTGAAGCTCAAAAAGAATAAATAAGAACTTTTTCACACAAAACTCTAATTGTTAATTGATGACAAAGCTGAAAAAACCCCAAACACGCTCACAGCAGATTGCAAAGCTCTCAGGAAGCTGAGTTAGGTGAGGATGTCGTGCAGGGACATCTTACACCTCTGACTCAAAAATAAAGCACATCAGATGAGCTGATTATCTCAGCACCTCCCAGGGATGTGTTCCATCAAGGTGTCAGCCAACTTGGGCTTCATGACTTCCATGCTGCATCACTTTATTTTTATTCCAAATTTTACGCCAGCAGTTGACAGTTTCACACTTGGATGTCACAGCACAGATCCCTCAGGAGCAATGGCACAGGAGAGTGGAAACATTTAAATTATTGCCAAGTGTTTGTGCAGTTCCAGGGTTGGACACCAAGACACCACTTGCTGCTTCTTACAGAGCCTCTGGGTGTTTCATACCAGCAATAATGGAGAAAATACCTTTTTCCCAAGGCCAAGGGATGGCAGCAATGGGAAAATTTGGTGGAGGCCACTTGTGTAGAGCCAGAGGCACAGTCCTCAAAATGCCACAGGCTTTTGTCAATCAGATTTAAATTTAATTTTATATTATGGACCTGTAAGAAAAAGAAGTTCTGTTTTCTCTAAGGGTCAAACAAAGGTGCTCTGCTGCAGCAGCTCACAATGTGCAATACCATACATTTTCAAGTTTATTTTTATTTTCAGGGTCACCATACTGGGAGTTGCACTGAAAGGTGAGGTGTGGCTATGAAATGGGTGCAACTCACTGTTGCCTGCATTTGATTTGTAAGACAGACCACCAAGGTGAAAAAACCCTGTCATTTTCTCTTGATGTGCAGATAACACATTACCAAGTACAGAAACAGGATTTTGTCTGAGGGTATAAAAGTAACAGATCAGATTCAGGCATTTACCTCATCTCCTTTCAGTACTGCAAGAAAAACTGACAGGATAAGCAAACTTGTTTTCCCACAGTTTATAAATCTCTTTTCCACCAAGATCTTGTCTCCTTTCCTAAGAGATTCAGCAGCAGGGTCTCTGCACCACACAGAGCAGCAGCAGAATGGCTCACTCAGAATTTGGATCTTCAGCCTCACAAGCCACATCAAAATTAAATCTGCAGCTTCTTCTGCAAATCACACATAGTGAAGCTGCACTTTCCAAATTCCAAAGGACACCACACCTGAGCAAGAAACTTCAGCAGCAATTTGTTGTGGATAAGGAACAACCACCACGTGCAAGGTGACCGATTGTCTGATTGCTTTGGATTAAACCTCATGCCTGACATAACTTAATAACCTTCTGCACCTACAGATTCAGCAAGATGAGGAGGAAAGATTAGTTACTATAAATATCCAGAAACAGAATTAACTTCTGGGCTTGGTTTAGGTTTGTTGCACAGGTCAGATCTGTGCTCAGGAGTAAGGAAATGATCCTGCAGGGTAAGATAAAAATGGCAGAGATCTGAATTTAGAGACAAAAGTTTGATCTTACTTTTAATTGCTTTCACATCTGTGGTCTTTTCTTGTTCTTTGCCTTTCACTGTAAAATACAAGGGAAAATGTTAATGCTATTTTGGGTCACTAATGCCATTTACCTGAGAAGGGACAGAGAATTCCCAGCATCAGCAAGTATCAGAGGCAGATGGAAACTATGATTTTGTTAAAAGTGATTTCTCATTTAAATTGCATATCCAGTAATTGACAGAGGCTTTCAAAGCTTTTCTGTTGACTTACTTTCAAAAGCAAAACCTTATCATCCATTAATTAAGTTTAATGAAATACAGTCTGTTAAAATTACCATGGAGGAAGATGTTTACTGTCTATAGATTAAAGCTACATTCAGGGTGACTTTAATAAACAGCATGAACTGGGAAGAGTGGGAAAGGTGTGTTTCAAGTGCAGGTGCTCTCTGTAAACCAAAAATCACCTAAAAACATCTCCCTTGTATTACAGGAAGAGCAGCACAACACCCAGCACTGAGGAGATGTGGCTGGCTCTGGCTCCATGGAGCTGCTTCCATGCACACGATGGATACCACAGAAATGCTCTGGAAACTCCCTGCAAACAGTTAATTCTCTCACAAATAGTTTTGCTTAATCATCATCAAACCCCGGGTGAGCAACTGATGGGGAGTTAACAGTGTAAAAAGTTGTGATGGAAAAGCGTTTTGAGGATTTATTTTTTAAAGAATATGACTATTTTTTAAAGGAAGCTCCTAAAGGAAGTGAAGGAGGAGATCTGTTTCACACCAAAATAAAGAAGCCCAAGCAGTACATAAACAGGATGGCAGAGAAACAAATGCAGGGGTGATATTGGAGAATGTGATCTACCAGGGAGGCTGCTCCAGGCAAGGATTATTACTACAAATAGGTCATCCCTGAACACGACTGTGGAGCCCTTCCTGAGGTAACCACAAGTCACAGCCCAGCACAATCACACATTTACATCACAAAACACATCAAAAAAAAAAAAACAAAACCAACCCCACTTAAAGCATTCCTATTCCGACCTAAGGATTTTAAATATTTTAAAGGGGAACTCCAGTCTCCGGTTACATAAGTGTCCTGCCCCGGTGGCTGCAGCACTGCCTGCAATCTCCCCTGCGAGCACAAACACTGCAGGGCTGCAAATTGGCAACTCGGGGTCGAAAATTTAAGCTGCCATGGAGCACATCCTCTGACAGAGGGGTTTAAGCGTCCATTAAAAGAGGTGGATTCTCTCCACACTGACCTCCTGCAGCCCGATGCAGCTGGGAGCAGGGAGAGGAACCAGCCTTTACATAACTGGAGCTGATGGGCAGGGGAGAAATCACCGAGAAAAGCCGCATGTCTGAGGGACACTGAGGCACAAGGGCAACCTCTACAAACCCTCATCTTTCCCAAATCACTCCAACATTTCATCAAACCAGTTCCTAGCTATCAGCAGTAATTCCTGGGTTTCACACAAGAGTCCTCCATAAGCCTATTTTCAGTTTAAATACCTCTGTTCCTTCTTACCAAGCTACTCAGTTCCTCCCTAAATACCTACTTACTACTGGAAATACAAACTCCAGGGTCGTGTCCCAACCCTTTCCACCCGGGCTGCTTCTGTCCCCAGCAGCTCTGAGCACAACCAAGTGACATCAGCAACAGCAGGGGACAAAATCAGCTCCAGTCCAGGACAAGCCCAAATTAGAGAGTGAAGTTTCACTACACGAATTCACTTTCACTTCCCCCAAAAAGCGGATGCTGTGTGGTGCCTGGGTGAAACCAGACAGAACCACAGATCAGGGACTGAGGGTGAGACTTCCAGTGGCCAATCCCACTCCAAAGGGTGCCAAACCAGCACGTGACATTCCGGAGTTTTAATTCACATCTTAAAATGCTCTGAACAAACCCAAAAAGCGTTCACAGTGTGTCAACAGTGCACAAAAACCAATGAGAACGTGCTGAGATCAGCCAGGCTGTGGGACTGCACGTTATTCCCAAGATATCCCCAGGGACGAGCTGTTCCACTGGCAGCAGTTTCATAACCTGCCCTCAAGCACCCAGCTCACCTGTTATACTTTGATTTCTCAACCCATCATCCACCCTCAGTCTGCCAGACCTTTATTTTAGGGCCCAAGCGATAAAAACACTTCACCCTCGGTTTTGATTCTTCTCCAGGTCAGTTGCTTTATGATCCTTGCTATGGTAAATTTTAGAATTAGTTTTAATTTTTACCCACTGCAATATCATCTTCAACAACAACAGCTCAGCCCAGGAACACTGGTGTTTGTAGGATTTTGGACTGCACGTGGCCTGTTTTATCCTAAGCCTTAATGCGCTGCTTTCCTCTCAGTTTCAGTTTAAACCTTCTCTAAAAGCCCAATCTAAAAACAGAGATCACACCAAGCAGTGTTTTATGCACAGCCCAGATGAAAGGTTACTTTCCTCCTCTCCTTCACAGCGTCACTCTCAGGCATTTAGTGCTGATTTGCCTCTCTGACCAAAGATCCTTTAATCAAAGGAACACAGATCCTCAATTACACTTCTCAGATAATCAGACCTTTCATGGCTTTCTCCCTGAGAAAGTTTCCACCCAAGCTGACCTTGTCCCTGTGATCCCACACCAGGATGGAACCTCAGCTCCACAATTCTCAATGAAGCAGGAGGAGCTCTCTTTAAAGAGTTTATAACCACTATCAAAGTTTTATTCTGCAGCTCAACGTTTGTATATAAACACCTCAAAAAGGATCATGGCACTTGCAAAGCCCTCAGTGGCTTCAAGAGTCTTCAGATCTGCTAATAAGAACAGAAGTTTAGACTCATTTCTCCCACAACTACTGCACTACCCTCCCCAAAGAGTGACATTTTCAGTGCTGCTGCTTTGGCTGAGCAAGCTCCAGAGGATGTGTGAGCCAAGAGCATCAACATCACCCCAGGTACCAGGTTCTTGCCTCCCAGGACGTGCATTTCGGGTTCTGTAACCCAGAAAGGCTTTAGGACAGCGCTGCATCAGAAGATCAATGGTTGCATTGCTCGAGCTACGGCATCACGAGGTAACAGAACTTTCCCAAGGGGCACTTCCTAAAAGGTGGCACTTTCAACAAAAACCACCCAAACCACAACTGTTCGAGTTGAGAGCACAGGGCCCTTCCCTGCAGCACGAGCACAAAGTGCCTTCAGAGCGCTGCACTCTCAGAGAACACTTAAACTGCACCCATTTGTGCTGTTGGAGTATTATAAATATTTCAGGAGCCTTGAATTTCAAATCCCAGCTTGTGCCCCCTAACAAATGTATTACAGAATAAACCGCCAAGGACTCCTTCGGCTTTCACGCAGAGCTCAGTGCCATGAGGTCCCTTTTTCACTGAGATTTTCAGCTGCTGCTGTACATTCTCAGCCCATTATATTTTTTTACACAGCCGGTTGAGAAAAAAAAATCATCTGTTAAGCGCTCAAAGGCTCAAACCCTGCACGAGGCGTGGGAGGTGCTACAGCCCCCTCCCAGCCCCGGTCACCGTGCGGAGCCGCCGGGAGCCCGGGGCAGCTCGGGGGCCGCACCCGGGGGTCGCTGCCGGTCACCGGAGAGCCCCGGAGCCCCCGAGCCCCGCCCGGCCCCGGCCCTCCCGAGCCCTCCCAACCCCGCGGGAGGACGCGGCCGCCGGCACTGACCGTCATTGGCGGGAAGGCCGCTCCTCAGGGCCCGAGCGTCCTCGCGGGGCCCGGTGGCGGTGCCCGGAGGGGCAGGGCCGGGGCCCGGCAGCCGCGCGGGGGACG
>VZRV01009253.1:275051-331423 GCA_013398115.1 Falcunculus frontatus | reverse complement strand
CACCCCCACCGCCTCTCCCGGGCTCCCCGGCATCCCCCGTCAGCTCCCCGACATCCCGCCTGCCCTTCTCTGGACTCCCCGGCATCTCCCATCACCTCCCCAGCATCCCCCGTGTCTGCTTCTGGCTCTCCGGCATCCCTCATCACCTCCCCGGCATCTCCCGTCACCTCCCCGGCATCCTCCCCGTCTGCTTCGAGCTCCCCGGCATCCCTCATCACTTCCCCTGCATCCTCCCCTTGCCTGCTTTGGGGTTCCCGGCGTCACCCCATCACTTCCTGGCATCCCCCCAGACCTGCCCCAGGCTCTCCAGTTTCCCTCTGTCCTCCTCACGTCCCTAAGGTCCCCCTGTCATCACCCCAGCATCCCTTGTCCTGTCTTCCAGACCTGCTCCAGCATCCCTGTCCTGCCCAGAGCATCCCAGGCATCCCCTGCATCCCCCATACTGCCCTCGAGCATCCTCTGCATCTCCCGGTGCTCTCTCCAGCATCCCTGTCATCCACAGCATCCCACCCGTCCTGGCTCTGAGCATCTCCTCAGCACCCCTTGGGTATCCCGTGGTCCTTGTGGGGTCACATCCCTCTTTGGGATGCTTGGCTGTTCTTGGGGTGCTGCATGGAGCCCCTGTGCCAGCGTGGTGGTCAGTGCAGCCCCAGCGCAGCCGCGGTGCAGGTCCCGGCCGTGGCCCCGGCGGTGCCGCGGGGCTGACCCGGCCACCCTGCCCTGCCAGGGCCCCAAATCCCCCCCGCCCTGCCCGGGCAGGCTCCTACTGGATGTGCGGGAGAGAGTCACGGAGGAGCTGGAGAGGTTTCTGTGCTTCCCAGCGGGGCACTGAGCATCACTTGCCGGCTGAGTTTGCTGTGCAGGAGGGAGCAGGGAGGTGGCTGGAACTGCTACCCCTGGAACACGTGCATCCACAAATCGAGCCTGGATGTGGGGGGCTGTGTTTGTCCCCCTGCCCGCCCACCCGGGGTGATGCCCTTCTCTTTTGGGAGGGAAGGAAGGAAGGAGGCCCAGACCTCCCCGCTTGCCCCATGGGGCCCGGGCTCGCTGTGGTGTCCCAGGGTGACAAAGAGCCGCTCGTCACACTGGGTGTGTGCAGGGACCACACAAAGCCCGACCCCGGCATCCCACCGCCCGCTTGCCCCTGCCCTTTCTCCCTCCTCTCCCTTCATTGTCAGCTTCTTACCCCGAGGCTGTGAGTGTGATTTCCCTGTCTCTGCTCAGAACACACGAGCTTGGACTCGCTCCAGGTCACTGTGTGGCAGGATCCCCAAACCAGGGCTGCATCCCCGGGAGGTCGCGGCTGTGCCCGGCACAAAGGGTGTCAGCAGTTGGATTTCTCAGCCTGCCATGGAGCTGCGCTGTTTTCTCTCCCAGGACACTAGCTCTGCGTGTGATTGCTTAAATCCCATCACGGTCCTTAAAACTGGCATTAGAGACAAATACTGTGAATTGCAAAGAAAAGAACCAGCTGTATAAACTCCTTCCTATTTATATAAAAAGGTGCAAAAATGCTCTTGTTTCCATGGGCTGGCCTTTGTTCAGATGTTTTTGCAAATGTGATGCAGATAAACACTTCCAAGTAATAACAAACTTTAAAGATAAGAACGAAGCTCAGCAGTGACTCATTTGAACAAGCTTCAGCCTCTGAAAACACTGAGAATATAATGTAGCATAAAGTCTCTGAGTTCCTGAGCTTGGGCTGTGGAAGAGATGAATAACCACAGTACTGAGGGGAGTTTGCAGGGCATTTTGGTGACATATCCATGTCACCCAAATAATTACCACCCAAATAATTAATGAACAACAAACAGTGCAGATTCTTTCAGAGGAAAGTGCTCCCTTATCAGCTTTCTGCCATGATGAGGGGGAGAATACCTGTTGTGATGGTTATTTGATGGGCTGGAATAGAATAAAATAGTCCTGACAGCTTTGCTGAGGCAGGCGACAGCTTTGGCTTTCTTGCATGAGCAGCCTCCGAGCCCGCACGCCTCGGTGCTCAGCACGGGGGGAGCCGAGTGCTGGGAACCCTGTCCACGACTTCAAGCAGGAGATTTCTCTCCTTTTAGAAGAGATGGGGAGATCGTGGCTCTTTTTTCTTTGCTTTCAGAGCCGCGACGTTCATTTCCAATCTTTCCAGCGATCTGATGGGCAGCTCTTTCTTTAAATGAAAGCCGAACGTGGACAGGAATCTGGAAGCTCCTGAAAAGAGCCTCCAGCGTTTGCTGAAGCGGAGTTTGCTGGCGGGAGGGTGGGAGCTGGGGCTGCCGGGGGCAAAGGGACCTAAAGCTGATGCGGGGCTCAGGAGCTCTTCTAGAGTGAAGCTGGTGGCACACGTGGGGAGGATGCTGAGAGCACACCTGGCAGGATGCTGAGAGCACACCTGGGAGGACGCCCACCTGCAGCGCACAGGGGTGGGAGCAGCCGGGATGCCCAACCCTCGGGAACATTGTTCTTTTTGTTCCCTGCAGCGTGCAGGCTCGGTGCTGTTCCAGGGTTTCCCTGCTCCAATGTGCCGATTTGTTGAAGGGGTGGGGGAGCGCTCAGTCCTGCAAATGATCGTTAATGCCAGTTGTGTGTGCACTTGGGGGATTATGTTAATCATGCTACAAATGATGCTTTGAATCATGTCTGGAGGTTAATTAACATGCCTTTCTTCTCTTAAGAGGGCCTTCATGTCTGCTTAGAGTTGCTGGCTTTTTTCTGCTTCCTTTCATAATTACTTTGCAGCTCTCTAATATCATGGGTACCTTTAATTTAACCCTGTCAGTGCTGTTGAGGTTTTGCACTGTGCATCATGATGGTTATTTGATGGGGTGGAATATAATAAAATATCCCTGATGGCTGCAGATGTTGTGGACAGGCTGAGACCTTGCAGGAGCTGGTGGAAACTGGAGAGGGTTTGGCTGTAGCCAGAGAGGAGAAAGGATGGTGATGGTGATATGGCTCAGCCAGTTTCTGAGTGAGGCCCTTACACAGACAGTGAATGGAAAGGAGGATCTGTTGTGGGGGAACTTGGAGCTGTGAGGGCTGGAGAGGTACATCCCAAGGGGTGCAGGTACCATGGGGAGAGGGGATTGATATTGGGAGGCCAAATAGAAAAAACAGGTGAACTTTTGAGCTCTGAGCTGTTTCATTGCATCTCACGACTTTTCTTTTTCCTGGTGCCAGATCACTGTGTACGTGCAAAATAGTGCTTCATCCTCAGCTAATTTATTTTCTCTTTCAGTGGGAGCATTTGGCTCATGGGTTCCTGTCTCAGTGCTGTACTTCGGAAGCTACTGCTGCTACATTTCAAATTTCTATTTTTATTTTTCTAGATAGTCTCCAATTATTTTCAGGCTTTGCCAAGCATGTAATCTAAAATAACAAAGAAGCTGATCAGCCCATGATATTCAGGTTACAACCACATGGACCATTTGCCTATGGAGCCAGTGATGCCATGTTGGAGCAGAGCCCAAAATGACCTGCTCAGGACAGGGGGGAGGCTTTGCACAACCCCAGCAGTTCCTTGAGTGGGTCTTTCCTGGGTTTTAAAAAGATTCAGCAAAGCTTAGTGAAAATGTACAATAAACCCGCTTACCCTTTTATTAGGAAATGCTGAAGGGTTTCAGAAATCTCCATTGCTGGTTTCTCACCATGTCAGTTCAGCCCTGGGTTCCTGACGTCATCTGGGGTTTGCCCATTGGGGCCAGGTTTGCAAAGCAGTTACACAGCAGCCCTGATCCCAGTGAAAAAGCACGTGGGGTGCTCGTGGAGATGGGAAGAAATCTGTCACTTTGTGGAAAATCTGTCACTCCTCTTCCAGCACAGGCTCTGCAATAAGGGAGAGATGCAGTGTGACCCAAGCAAGGACTCGAGTGTGTGCTGGCTCTTGGGCAGAGTCTGCTCTGCCTCCAGAGTCGTGTATCAGGCCAGCACATTAATTTGGGATTATCAGGAAATCAACTTTTAGCTCCTCATCCTAAGAACTTCCCAAGAGACCAGACTCTGTCTGCCAGTCCATTTGATTTTTAATTGCACTTACACAACCTTGGCGAGAGTTGTAAGCGCTAAGTGTAAGGAATTCTTGACATCACCACCTTCACACACATTACCCCTGCAGCAGACTTTATCTGCTTTCATCAGCCACCCAGAGTTTTTTGACCTACATTAACAGGACTGAAAATACCTGGTGTTGGGGGAAATGGTAATTCCTGGGCTGTGGCCCCACATTTCAGTGCCCAAGTCACAAACCATCACCAGGACTCACTTAGCTCTCAGCTAAGCTGGGCTGAAAGGGGTGCTGAGACAGGACCAGCTTAAGGGTGGGCCATGGGAGGTCAAGTTGATTGAAAATGCAGCCAGGCTGCTCTCAGGATTAGTTCTGTCCTCTGCTCTCAAAGGGAGAGGGAAGCTGCTTTGCTTAAACAAAGAGGTGGTGTCAGCCCCGGGGTTGCAGGGCCAGGGCTGGGCAGCAGCCGGGGCTCAGCTGAGCTGTGGCCACTCCTGACAGTGATGGTCAGGTCACACAGGGTCACCTGCCCACACACCCCCTCCACAAAGAGCAAATCCTGGACCCTGCACCTTGGGAAGGGCATCCTCTGGGCACATCAGAGACATTCTGGGGTGAGCGTTGCATTTCCCCTCTGCAGAGCCCAGAGCAGAGTCCGGCCCAGGGTGGCAGGGACACGGCAGGGACATTTTGACAGTGAGACATTCCCTCCATCCTCTTGAGGCTGAAAATCCCACTCCCTTCGGGCTCCTCCTCTGGCTTTGTGAGGAAAAGCCAGATGGGAGAGCTGTGTGACCCGCGGGGCATTCCCTGGCCACGGCGATGAGCCCGGCTTGGCTGCCAGCGCCGGGAAAGGGCTTATCCCAGGGAAGGATAATAACAGAGTGAGGGGAAGAAGGGCTGATCGGGTACCCAGCACAGTGCACTGCTTGCTGCCTAATTAAAATTTCATTAAGTTGGTTCGAATCCCTTGATGGAGGTCACAGGCACACCATTGATGTGCTAATGTCTTACTTTTCCCCTTTTTTCTCTCTTTTACTACTATCCATCATCCTCTTAGATAAAGCAGTGCCATTAGGAACTGCTTTCCAGCATCCCCAGATGCAGTGGCACTGAAAGAGAGACAGCCATAATTCATCAGACATACTATCTGTCTCTTATTTTCTCTCTAATTAAAAAAATGCCTTCCCTCCCCCTTCCCCCTTGAATCAGTTTGGGCATTAACCCCTCTGGTATTCTGCTGAATATCCCGATGAGCTGGAAAGTGGAAAAGTTGCCTGGAAGGCCAGAACTGGCTGAGCTTTGTTTCAGTGGAGGTGGTGCTGAATTTTGTGCAATACCAGCTAAATCTGGGCTGGGCACGTTGTGGTGTGGGCACGTCCCCATCCACCAAATCCTGCATTTGAAGGGCAAGAAATGAGGCCTGGAACCTCAGTGCCTCCTCTGCATCCCTGTGGCTCAGCCCAAACCATCCCAGCTCAGGGGATTGGGACATCAACCACCTCCTTGGTGGCATCACACCTGGAGCTCTGCGTTACTGCCTGGTTTGGGGATCGGATAACGCTGGGCACCTCCCAGCGCTCCTGGGCAGGGATGTCATTTTATGGGAGCAGGATGGAGAGGGAAGATCAAACAGGCAGGAGAAAGCTCTTAGATGGCGCCCAAAGGAAGGTAATTGCCGGGGAGGAGAAGCCGAGGATGTGTGGGATGTGTGGGATCCTCTTCCCGGCCGTCGCGTTAATGCCGCCCAGATGGCGGCTGTTTGTTTCCGTGCCTCCTGTGGGGGAAATACGAACGAGCTGCGAGGCTCCACCCGCCCACCCCGGCACGCAGCGCCTCCCGGCTGGAGATTCCCGGCTTTTACCGAGATTCCCGGCGCCTCTGCCCAAGGAAAAGGCAGAGAAGGCACCTGCCCACACCCGCATCGGCCTCCCGGGTCCTGCCAACATTCCTGCAAATCCCAAAGGTCCCCATTCAGCACCTCCATGCAGCACTGATTTGGTTTTTTAACAAGGTTAAAATCTTGGTGTCCATTTGGTTTCTATCTCTGCAGGTACAGCACTATCCAGTTTAACCCCAAAACATATTCCCATAATGAATATTCAGTCACACAGAGCTCTGATGGGAAAGAGCTGCATGTAAAAATGAAAATGGTTGGATTAATTTTATCACCTCTTCTTTTACAGTTGACTTTACAGTTTTTCTCCAGCTCATTTGGGGTTTCTTAGATATTTTCTCTCAACAGATACCCCAAAAAGCCAGACACACTGTGACCTTCACTTTCTTTTTCTCACTGAGCCTGTGGCTTTATTTCCCAGTTATTTAGGGCATTTATTTTCTGCCCCCATTTCCAAAGGTGCTTAAGCATCTGAGCAGGGCTGGAACACCCCAGCAGTCTGTAACCTTGCCCTCAGCCTGCTGCTCTGGGTACCATGGGGCCCATCGAGGATGGCAGCTGCTGGGGGTTGTCAACTGCCAATTAATAAATTAAATAATTAAACTAATGTGCATCATGACCCAGTTCATAGTGATGGCAGGAGCTTTGCCAGCTTCGTTTATCTCTGCTGAACCAAACACCAGGTACTGTTTCTCAGCACTAAACATCTGACTGGAGAGTTTATTTTCCCTCCCCCTTCCTGCTTTAATGCTGGCTTTCAAAGATGAGTTAACTTTTTAAAACTTTTCATTAGGGTTATTAAGGAATTCTTCCCAGGATGGCCATTATGTGACATTTTAATTTTGATTTTTCTGGTGAATGAAACAGCAGCTTCAGCAGATTTATTGCTTAGTGAATGGTCCAGCCATGGCATGTGTCAGACCTGTAAAACACTACAATAACGGGCAGGGGATTGTTGTTAATCGGAATTTATTACGCTACATAAAGGCATATTTACAGTCCCACCAGGGGACGATTAATTTGTTTGGGGATAAACAATTAATCTCCCTGGGAGTGGGAGCAGAAAATAGACACGGTTTTATGTCTTTTCCCAGCGTGGCAGAGGCAGGATTGCTCAGAGCCCTGGGCTGCTGGGCTCCCTGGGGGCATCTCCCTGGCACTGACAGGGGTCAGCGATGCCCAGGTTTGGGCAGCCCTGCTCCTCCCTGGCAGGATTTGCACTGGGAGCTGTGCTCTTTGCTGGGATGAATGGGCTTTTTCCTGCCCTGCCTGAGCTGGGCTCTCACAGGCAGCCTCCTGCATCCCTGTTATTCCTCCCCACCCTGTCTATTTTTGGGTTTCAGCCTTTGCATCTGTTTCCTGCATCCTTTCCTTTCTGCTCAAGATGCAGCAGGCACAAACAGGAGGAGAGAGGGAGGTACTGCACGGTGGGAAGGAGAGAATTTTAGCTGCTGTTCTTTGGTACCTTTGCTCCATGGACTTCTTGAAACTTAAACCTTATTATTTCTCTTTGAAAACAGCTTTTTGATCTGCAGGATCAACTCCAGCACAGGGCAGGAACACTTGGGATAACTCCCAGCTGAGGCCCTGAAAGGTTATGACAAAAGCAAAATTTCTGGTTTCCAAGAGCACATGCAGTGTTTTGGCAAATAATGTCAGCACACACCTTGTGTTCAGGCAGCTCTGGCTGTGGTGCCCCAGCAGAATGTGGGAGCCAGACAAAGAGCAGAGGTGTGTCCTTTTCTGCTGTCACCTATTTTTGGGGCAGCTGTGCCCCTGCCATCCCTTCTGCCCCCAAGAGCTGCCTGGCAGCCATTCAGTGGCTCAGCATTCCTGGCCCACGTGGCAGCAACCAAATCTCACCATTTACCTTCACCTATTGCCCACATGAATTTTCTCACATTTATTCACAACAAGACCTCTGTTCCCTTTGCCAAGGCCTGCCCGGATTTTGGTTTTTGGCCACCCCTGTTCACATCAGGGTGCTGCCAGCCCTGAGACCCTTCAGTCTTGTTGTCAAACCCTGATGGCAGCTCCCAAACCAGACCAGCTCTTCTGCCAGTTTAACATTCACCTGCTACCATCCTGTTTGTGCCTTTTTCCTATCACTTTGTCCTGAAAAAGACCTTCACATCTCTCCATGGGGATTAACAGTCTGAGTGCCTCATCAGTTGTTTCCAGCAGGAACTGTGAGTTTTTAGGGGATTTGAGCTACCACAATTAAGGAGAACCTAGATCATTAAAAATAATATGCTTCACACAAGAGAGGAACCAGCCTGCTTCACAAGACCCCTTTCTGCTGAAAAATTCATTGCTCTAAATAATTAATGGTCCTCGCAAAGGAGGATGGTTTTGCTGGGCGGAAGGTGAAATGCAGACGCCAGGCAGAGTAATCCTTTCTTTTGTTATGAATCCAGATTTCCTGGCCATGCTGCTGCCCTGGGAGCAGTGGGGGAACAGGGCTGTGGCTGCTTTCCCCAAGGGGGCCCAGGCTGGGAGAGTGTCTGTGCCATGGGGTCACCCATGCCATGCCATGCCATGCCATGCCATGCCATGCCATGCCATCCCATCCCATCCCATCCCATCCCATCCCATCCCAAATCCCATGGGTCCCTCCTGGTATAGGGACAGGGCAGGGGTCCCTGCTGGGGGTGTCCCAACTTCATATCTTAAGCTCTGAAGCAGCACTTGTCTGTTCAGGTCTCAGTGGCTGGGAAGGCTCTGGAGAGGAGCAGATATCCCTGCAGGAACAGCCTCTCCATCTCTCTGGGTAGCTGTTTGCACTGCTGTTCCTTTTGCATTGCATGTCAGGAATTAATTTATCGCTGGGACAGCATTTGAATTGCTTAGTGCATAAATAGGCTATAAATAAGATGCTGATTTCTAATCACTGCACAGCCCCAGGAGAAGAGCTCACACCAAGGTGTCAGGTGGTGCCCAAGCTGCCCTGGCCTGTCCTTCTCCAGCACCAGTGTGTGTCCCTTCTTGGAGCAGTGGCAGCTGCTGGGCAGGACCCTGCAGGCAATGGCTGTGTCACCTGGCACCAGCCAGTCGAGCTGCTAAACACCAGCTCAGCACTCAATAATAGAGGTAGATGTAGGGCAGTGCCAGACCTGTGGGGCAGCACCACAAATGGGAGGGGGTTTTAGGTGTTTGGACCCCCCAGTGGCATCACAGGGTAAATCCAATCCCTCTTCCCCTGCTCAGCCTGCCTGGTTCCTGCAGGATAACTCACATGTAGCAGATTATTTGTAACCTCTTTGGTGAGGGGAGGTAAATGGAAACCTGTATTGGGGGTTGTTTCTGTAACAACCATGGCTGCCCAAAAGCTCAGCTATAGGGGGAAAAATAAAAAAGGAAAACTGTGCATTGCTAACCAGAATATCTCACCAGGATGAGAGGGCTGGACAAGGGTGGAAGTGGGACCTGATCTCCTCAGAGCAGCTCGCACACAGGTTATAACAGCGAGACTTTTCAGGAAGATGGGAGTGAGACCTGCCTTGGGGCTGTGCTGCTTTGGGGAGCTGAGGCTGCTGTTACTGCAGGGTGACTCACCAGAGCCAGCAGCATCCCGTGGAATTTGCTGTGAAGTGACAGGAGTTGACGTGGCTGCCGCAGTGCTGGGATTGAGGTGTCCTCACGCTGTTTGAGCGCTGTCAAGAGCTGGGTGCTGGAGGAGGAAGGTTCCCTCACTGCCCCCGGCCACACCGTGCCCCTGGCTGGGCTGGCACGTGTCCCTGCTGCCAGTGCCATCCCACTGGCAGGAGTGGTCACCTGTAACGGGGACAGAAATAGCAACAGTGCAGTGATTGGACACCTGTACCCAAGGGCGAGCTGTTTTGCCATGAATTAGTGCTTTTCCCAGTTTTTAGGCTGCTGGGGGTGGGAGCAGCCTGCAATGTCAGCCGAGCTGCAATGAGAGCAGCAGTGGGATCCCCAAAATATCTCCTCATTGCCAAGCCTGCTGAGGCAGGTGCTGTCATGAGATCCATTTCAGCACTCAGCAGAGGCACTGACACACATCACAGACATCTAATGGCACTTGTCTTAGTGACGTGGCCCTTCATGCATGTAATGCACTTGCTGTTGTCACTGCAGCCCCAATGCCAGCGACCCCTGGGAGCAGAGGATGGGTGAACCTCAGGCTCAAGAGTTAACAGTGAATTGAAACAACAGAAGGTGGAAGGGAAAAGGTGGGAGAAGCCGCCCATGGCAGGGCTGCACTCTCCACTTCCAGAGGGGGATTTATGGGGAGGTGTGCTGGTGGGTGACCTCTCTGACAGCCCCTGTGTCCTTTCAGACGAGCGCTGTGCTGTGTGTGGGTGGCTGTGCCCTGCTGGCCCTCAGCTCCCTGCTGGCCATCGTCGCTGTCCTGCTGCCCGGAGGAGCCTGCGAGCGCCGAGTCTGCACCCTGGCTGGCTACATGCAGACAGCAGCAGGCAAGTGATGGGGCTTTGCTCTTTGGGGTGGAAAGATGGGGTCTCCTTTCGTGGCATCTTGGAGCTCAGCAGCATGAGGAGCTTGCAAACCCTAACCAAGAGTGGGAGAAAAGCAACTGGCCCTTCAGTTTAGCGACTGCCTCCTGCATTCATCATAAAATCTATTGAACATCACCTCCAACCAGATACACAGGGCTGTGGCAGAGCCTGGGCTGCAGGTCCCACTCTCTGCCCCCAGCTCAGGATGTTGTGTAGGACAGGGGTCTGTGGTGAGTGCTGCTGCACCTCCTGGGGTCCAGTAGATGCTCCCTGGGCAGTGTACAGTTCCATCTAAGCCTCTGGAGGGATTCCCCTCTCTGAGCTTTACACCTGAGCCAGGTGGTTGCCCAGCCTGTCCTGCATCTCCCCCAGGCTCCCCAGGCAGCCTTCGTGATTCTGCATCTACTTAAAGTTCCATTGCAATTGCCTGTGCTTCTGCCTCGGGGGAGTGCTAGTGGAGGGAGAGGGCAGGAAGCTGGGGAGGGACAAACCCCACTGGAGACTGGTCACCACTGCAGGGAGCCATGTCTGTGAGTGTTAGACCAAACCTCCCCAGCTGGACCTGAGCCATGACAAGAGATTAATGCCCGTTCATGTCCGTGCCCGAGAATAAACTCCTTTCCTTGGAGAAATTCTCAGGGCCAGCCAAGCTTTGTTATCTGCCTGGAAGCATTCAAGCTGCTTTGGGGGGAAATCCTGTTACACGTTCTCCTCTCCAGGGCTCATCCTGTGGGATCTGATTTGGGACAGATGGAGAAGCCTGGCCTTTTAGCTATGACTGCTCCAGCTCAGCCAGGCTGTGGGTCCATGGACACAGCTGCTTGTGCCTGTCCCCTTCTCCCAGTTTGGAGATTCCCATCTGGTGGCCAATGGGTCCCCTGGGTGTGGGACAGAGGCTGGAGGAGCCCCATGGCAGCAGATCTCAGCTCCAGCCCAGGGATGGGTCCCTGGGAGGTGGCTCAGGGTGGCCTTGCAGGTGGTCTCCCCTGCAGGGGATAATTGGGGTAGAAAAGGGTAACCCCACATTACCTTTGCCTGGGGGGTGGCACATTCCTGCTGCGTCTGGAGCAGATACAAAGCAAAGGATTAGGAAGACTCCCTGGAAAGGAAACTGACTGTGGCAGATAAATACAAATGAGGCGCTGCGAGGGGTTCTGGTAATATTGAACAGGCTGTAAATAAACTGTAGGCTCTAAGCGTTATTGACAAATGAAAATTTACTGGGGACGTTTGAGCAAGCTAATGGGTTGCTTTAAACCCTGGCATTGCCTGCTAAGCATTTTGTCTTGTGCTTTTTAATTTTGTGCACTGTGGATTAATTCCCATTCAGAGCCAGGCAGCCCTGAGTCAACAGAATTAAATGGTTTAATGTATTTGGATTCAGAAATGCTGCCCCTCCATAATTTCTCTCCTTGTTCCCCCTCCCTCCCTAGGAGGAAGCTTTTCAATAGAAATCAGCTGCAGCGAGGTGACAGGGAGAAAAACTCCTCCCCAAAAATCACATTATCTCGGAGAAAAGCAGGGATTTTAGGAGAGATGAAATTATATGGGAGGGAAGGAAAGCAGAGCAAGCCCAGGAGGTTTGGTAGAGCAGCTTTCTGATGGGGGGTGGGGGGCAGCTCTGCCAGGGGAACCCCTTGAGATGCTGGCAGAGCAGTGGAGTTTTGCTTCTCCCAAACCCCAGGTTTCCCTGAAACACAGCAGGTCCCACAGCCACATTTCCTCTGCCTGCCCAGACATTTTCCCACTGAAATCCAAATTTTGCTCCCATTTTTCCATTTCACAAAGCCAACTTGCTCTTTTTTCCGAGCACCAAAGGCATGAGTAAATAAGTTTAACACTATAAAACATTGGATCAGGCAATCCAATGTCCTCATAAAGAGCCAGGTGCATTCAGCCAGGAGCATGAAACATGCCAGGAAGTGCAGGAGCAGAGGTACCAGCAGAGCCAGAATCAGCCCCCACAGGCTCTGCACTGTCTCAGAAAGATGCCCTGAGCTGCACTCACGTAAATCCAGGTGCAGAGGCCAAGGATTGATGCCTGAAACAAACAGGAATCAATCCTGAGAGCAGCCCCACAGCAAGGGCAGTCAGGCTCAAGCTACATCTTTAACACTTTCCTGCTGTATTTTTAGAGATCCAAGTTGTGCCTTTTGCAGCCCCAGAAGGGAGGAAGATAAAAACCTCACGTAGATAGAGCAGAGCACTAATTGCAGATGCAGACAGGCCATCAGGGTTCAGAGCTGGGCTAATTGCCACCATACGTTGAACACATGAGTCCTAATGCCTGGCATCCACTCCTGAGGAAAAAACACAACAAACTAACATATCCACACAAATGACAAGAGGATGATCCCTAATCAAAGAGTAAATGAGCAACAGGGAGGGGGGAAGGATAAAGGAACATTTGCTCAGCTCTCACACCCTACAGAATCAAAGCTGCCCTTGAGAGATTAGAGATGGGGCTCGCTCCCTGTTCATGGTGTCAGCTCACTAAAATGAAGTTTCTGGGGGATTCTTCCTCCCAAACCTGCATGGCAGCACTTCCAAAGTGGCTGAGGTTGCCAAGGTGGCCCATTTATGTGTGGGGTGCCCTAATTGTCAGCTGCAACCCATTGCTGCTTCTGGAGAGGGGTCCTGGGGCTGACCCCAGGGACAGGGAGGGCAAATGGGGGCACAGCTGAAATCCTGCCAGTTGTCCTTCAGCAAAAGCCTCTTTGCTGGGGTTTTAAAAACAGGAGTTAATTCCAGGAAGAAATGTCTCCTGCTGCATGGAGCTGAAAGGGAAGGACAGGGAATGCTCTCCAGGGCTGATTGTGCCTGTACAACCTCTCTGGTGGCTGCCAGGTGCTGGTCAGGGGCCTGTGGTTTATAGCTGGACATTTCAGTTCAATTCTGCAAGGCTCTCAGAGCAGTTTGTGAGTGACTGGCAGTGGGGAAGCTGCTGGAAGGAGCAGGGGGCCATCACAGTGTGTCAGGCACTGGCTTCACCCACAGGAACTGTGGGTGATGCCCTGGGGAGCCCCAAGGCTCTGCTCTGAGCTGTCACAGCCCACACAGTCCCCAGCAGTGTCACTGCCTGAGAGGAGTGTCCTGAACCTGGAGGTGCTGAGAGCCAGAGCAGCCTCTGACAGGTTTCCAGCACTGCCTTTCCCCCCGTGCTGTTCAGGGAAAGGGCTCTTGCTTTGCTGGTGAGGGGTGGCTGACCCAGTCTCCCAGTGGCCCCACAGCTGCTGATCCTTTCCCTGGTCTCTGAGGCTGGGAAGTGGCCTGACAGGAGGAGGCTGCAGAGATTTGCACCTCGGTGAGGGCACAGGCACAGTTGAGCACAAGAAGCCTTCAGGGAGAGTTTTGCTTTCACCCCACGCTGCTCTCTGTCCAATCCTAGCACCATCAACTCACTGCTCAAGACAAACCCAGTGCTGAGGGCAAATGATCCTGACCTGCCTGTGCCTTTCTAAGGTTCTTCTGGTTTCAAAGAGCAATTTCCCAGCATCGTCACGACAGAATCAGAACATTCACAAGACTCCAGCAAGACAGGCAGAAACCCCCAGTTATGCAATTCCCTCATTTAGCCACACTGTAATCCCAGGTTTCATGGTAGTCCCAAGAGCTTCTTCCTGGAAAATTTGATTGCATTCTGCAGCCAAGATCACTCTTACCGGCAGCAGCACAATGGCATTACAGAGATGGCCTCAGCTTCTGGTCAGTTAAGCAGCAGAGCAAAATGCGGGAGACTTTGTGATTTTTGTCTGCTCTTCAGACCCTGATCATCCAGTAAGAACATATAAAGAGAGAGAATTGTTCATTTTCACATCAGTGTGAACCTTTTAAATGTATCGATTCCCAAGGACTCCAAACCTTGATTAAAATGCCTCATGCCATTCCCAAGGGAGAGCTGCAGGATGGGTGGGAGGTTTGGCCCAGCCTGGGGGCAGCACAGCCAGGGCAGATCCCTGGCCAGGAGGCTGTCCCAGTGTCTGTGCCACGGTGTTATTTAGGAAGGCAGCGTGTGATCCTTCCCCCTCATTGCACCTCCCATCCCACCCTGCATCCCAGCCCACCTTTGGGATCGATGGTGCCCTGTTTCTCTCAGCTTGTGCAGGCTCTGAATGGCAAACAGCACCGTCATCCGCATCAGTATTGATCCCTCAGACTCCTATCGATCAGCCTGGTGACATATAGGTAATGTGTAATTAGTAACTTAGATAAAAACAGCACCAGGAGGGAGCTGCCTGGCTGCTCCGACCTTGGCTAGTGTGTCTATGGAGCAGCAAACAGAGGGGTCGTGGCTGCCTGGTAATTGCTGACCTGCCATTAGTCACTGAAACTCTTCCCTTCCCTGCAGCCATCGCTCTCATGCCGTTGCCTTCGAGGTCTTGGATGCCTCCCATCCTGCCCCTTGCCCAGAAATCCTGATTGGAATAATGGCATGAGGAAGGCACTCTGCTGAGTATCCCTTTCCAATGCACAAGTGACACTGGCAGCTGTTGAGGATGCTGGAGAGCAACGTCCAAGGATGTTACAGGGGCCACCAGACAGTGGGGACATGCTCTGCTCTTGGGTGCAGTGTCACAGCACCACTTGGAGGGGACAGAACTGGAGCAGACGCCTCCCCAAAGCAGGGGACAGTTTGGGCTTGGGAGCCCAGCGCTGCAACCGACGCTAAAAATGTTCAAGAATGGCCAAGGAGAGCAGGGTCGGAGCCGTTCCCAGACCGTGCAGCCTTTCCCACCCCCTCCCGCACCGCCCGGGGCAGGGGCAGGCTCACAGCCGGTTTCCTGATGGGCGTTTTTGTGGCTGCAGCAGCCCGGGAGCCCCATCCTGTTGACGCCGAGGGTTGTTTGTTAGAAGACATCCTTGGGATTGGGAAGAGGAACTTGGCAGTGGAAGCAGGGGGGAAGCAGCGCCCTGTTGTCCAGGCATTGATTTGATTTAAAATCACCCAAAGCTTCCCCCATCCCTATTTAAAAATAGCATCTTGGCTTTTATCGCAGAGCCCACGCCGTCCCTTTTCTTGTGGCAGTAGCTTCTTGAAAAACATGCTCAGTCCTGATGCAGTGACATTGCTGGATGTGTTCAGGTCCTCATTGCCACCCTCACCCTCTCCCCTCCACATTTCACATCTTGTCCTTGCAATAGAGATAGCATTCACACTGTTGGAAGCCCTGGTTCCTCCCCTGGTGCAAGGCTTTTTTCCCCCTGCTTTCTTTAATTACATTAGCAAAGTCAAAAAACTGCCTTTGGCACGTTATTATTCAATCAGTGAACTCTCACTAATTCCTGACACAACTAATAAATATCTGAGGGTAGGAGCTCGCTGCCAGGGAGCTGGAGAGGGACTCGGTCACAGCCCGAGAAATGCTCGCTCCAGTGCCAGTATTGCTCAGGCCTGGTTTACCTGTGCTCTCATTTCCTTTACTTGCAATGATGCAGCTCCTCTTCTGCTGCATTTTTTCTAATTTCCTCCAAAATTTAGCTCAGTAAAAGCCACAACCATCCTGGGCCTTGTGCCGGTTTGTGCTGGAGCAGGGACTGCTCTGAACCCTGCAGAGATGCTGGGCACCAGCACCAGGCCCAGGTGTTGTTATTCCATCAGTCTCTGTGTGCTTAAGAATTTGATGAATTCCTAGACTAGAACCAACAATTGACTTTTTTTTTTTCCATCTACCTCCCAGCTGGGAGGTGTCACCTGGGAGGATGTTGCAGGGGAGGAAAATGAACTTGTCAGATCCGCAGATCGACGGGCATGAAAGTGGAACCACAAACATCAACTTCAGCCTTTCAGGAAATTTTTACTTCTGCTGAAACAGTAATTTCTCTGTGCTCACTCCAGCGCATACATTCGAGTGACAGATCATCTTGGTCTGAGAACAATTTCATGATTTTACTTCCAAAACCTAAAATCTTCATCAGAGAGCCAGGCCATTAAACATAGCAGTGGAAAGGAGAGGGGCTGGCAGCTCTCCTCACAGCCAGGCTCCCTGCCACAGGTTAAGTGTAGATCAGCCTTCCCCAGGGCTCCAGCTTGTTTCATACAAGGTGCAGAGCTGCTGAAGGAGAAGGGGCCAGACCCTGGCTGTGCTGTAGAACAGCTGAGCCCTGCTCCACCCTGGTGACAGATGATAGGGATTCATTTCCATCTGACATTTGGACAGTTTTCTTTTCTCTGCTCAGTTCTCAGACTGTGCTTTGATTCTCTCCAGGTCTGTTTTGCCATTTGGCACAAAGGTGCTGACTTGGTGCCTTTGCCCTCCCTTCAGGCCAGGTCCCAGCAGCAGCAGCAGCAGTGTGCCTGGGCTAATGCCAGGAGCAGAGTATTTCTCAGTAGCCTCATTTGGAGAATAAACCAGCCATGTCCTTTCATTGGTTTCTTGCAGAGGGGCAATACATTTCCAGTGGCATCAGTGACAGAAGCAATATTCTTTCATTGCTATCATCAGGAAAGAGCAGCTTTATACTGCAAGAAAGAACTATTTCACTTGTACAAAACATATTTTTTATTCCCTTAAACCTGGGGAAATCCTTGTCATATTAATATGTGGCTGAATTGCTTCTCTTTCAACAGTTCTCCCAGGGATTTGAGCTTAGACCAGTTATTGCACTTGAATGCAGTAACAGTCCATAAAAAAGTATATTCTGTAAATAATAACAGTGCTTTGTAATAAATGGGAACTACAAATAACAAGTGCCACTGGGACTCCAACGCTGCTGCCCCTGAGGAAATACAAGCCCCAAGGAGTCCAGCACTGTGCCAGAGCCACGTGTTTCACATGGGAAAATCCATATTTCATTTGATTCCCTCTGCCTGTGACTCTCCCTTCAGTTTACAGGCAGTTATTCCTTCTTCTACAACACAGTAGATTTACCTGGATTCTAACATTTTCAAGGCACCAGGGTAGAACTCAGGGGTGTTACCAGAAGGCTCCTCAAGCCATATCTTTCCAAGCAGACTCCTTCTTGTATATTTGGTTAGGGATGGCTTTGATAATGGCTCATCTTTCATGAAGTTTAATTGAGCTTGTTGGCTGTTGCAGCAGAGAACCACTGCAGGAGAGGGTCCCTCTTCCCCTGCAAGTTCAGGTTGCGTAATAAACCAGATCCTGCAAAGCTTGAGAGCATTTATCATTTAACAGCTGTCATTAGTGGCTGCCCAGCCTGCTTGTTGCATGCCCACAGTGCAGAGAAGGATCATGTCCTCTTATCTCCTTGCTATGTAATTACGTGTTTGGCTGATGTTTCTTTTCACAAGCAGTTTGACTTCTCCCTTTCCCCCTCCTTGCTTGGATCATGTTTGTTGGCTGTTGCTGGGAAGATGGAGACGGACCCCTGCAACCTCCCTCCAGGGCCACCTGAATGTCCTCCCTTGCTGTGGGGAGGGAGCTCATAGCTGAATTTCATGCATCCTGAAGCAATTGTGTAGACACCGCATCATCTTTATTGACTCATCCATCTGGACGGAGTGTAGGGTGTAACGCTGAGACAAAACCCTCCCTGTCCTCTCTGATGCTGGCAGGGAGCTCAGGACTGTCAGGAGCAGTTTGCATTTCAAGGATGCATTTCAGGCATCTTTGGTCAGCCTCAGTGCCCAGCCCTCTCCGTGTCAATGCTGAAGTTTTTGACCTGTTGCTAATACCAATATTAGCAGCATGGAGACACTCTCTGGCCTTGGGGGGAGATGTAAATGTTTGCTGGGCTGGTTGGATCCTGGCTGTAATTTAAAAGGGGGGGACAAGGACCTTTCAGGACACAGAGCAGGGCAGCACCAACATGCTGCCCCAAAACCTAAAGGCTGATATCAAATTTAGGGTGAAGCAGCGAGCCCCTCCAGTGCCTCAAAATCTGTTTTGCTGAGATTAGATGAAGTTCATGCTATTTTGTACATCCACCTGGGCTGGTTGGCCCAGCCTTGGTGAACACAGTGATAAATCTGGCTGGCAGCTGCTAGTTGTCCTTTGTGTCACAGATTGCCCAGGCAGTTAAAAACGCTGTGTCTGTGCACCAGCCCTTCTGGCTTTAGGAGCAGGGATGCAAAGAGAGAGGATTTCCCGGAGAAAGGAGCCATGAAGTTCTGACAAATGGGTCTTTCCAACACCTACAGTCCTGGCTGACTGTGGCTCAGACTGTTTTGTAGGACACGGGGCCTTCCAGTCCTGCTTTGCTTGCTCTGATTTGGCTTCGGTTTCCCAGATAACTGGGAGGTGGTGCTGGGTGAGCTGGGGAGCCAGTCCTGGGAACAGACACAGGAGCAGTGGCTCTGGGCCAGATCCACTTCCTTTTTGCACAGTCTGACAATGCAGGGAGTCTGGCAGAGGTCTCTGTCCTCCTGTGGGCACGTAGCACAGCTCCCAGGCGAGCTCTGCTTTGGAAATGTTTTGCTCTGCCTTCCTGTCTGAGTCTAGGCTGAGCCGGATTCCTTTGCTAGTAAGGAACAGATCTGCTTGGAGGAGAAATTTACCCTGCACCAAGTGTAAACACAGATGGAAACGTGGTGAAGCCCTTTTCAAAGTCAAGGGAATAAATCTGTTTAAAAGGCTGAACATCTGGGGCAGTGAAAGAGCAGGTGGAGCATTAACCCCAGAAAGGACAGTGGTGCTGAGGGAGAGGGTACAAACTGCACAATAGGGGAAGTGTTTAAGTGGAGAAATTACCCCAAAGAGCATAACAGAAAGGAGAAAGGGCTCTTCTTTGGATCTTTTTTTTAAGACTCCTGGGTTTTTTGAGCCCTAGGAGTTGCATCCCAGGCACTTTGGATGGAGCAAGCAGGTAGGCTTTTCCTCCGGACTAATCTCATCTGCCCTCTCTAAGGCAGCATGTGAGGGATGCAGCCCCATGTATCCTCCAGCTGCTGGGAGGGATAAGCAGGATTTTGCTCCCTGGTTAGGCAGCTATTGCTGTGCTGCAGAAACCCTGGAAGGGCAAACCTGGCATGTTCACACCAGCGAGAATCAGCTTCATGCTGGTTTGGTCAGCTCTTCTAGTCCAAGCCAGTACATGTTCTATGTTCTACAGTAACAGCACTCCTGAACAAAGGCCTTGGTCCTGCAGGGCTTTATTCACTTGCCTAACCAAAGAGCTAAAAACATGGATAAGCCTTGGATGGCTGAGAAAATGTTAAATTGGGTTCTCCTCCCAGCCGTAACCTTGGCAGAAGCACAGCTCTGGCTGCTAAAGCCCACAAAATGAACAGCCCCTGTTGCTCCTGATAGGGGTATAAAATTATAATTACTTGAGGAGTGACTTACGATTCAGTGAAACAAGGATCTTCTCCTTTTTGATTGAATTACTCAGTGGTTATTCCTAGAAGACTGGAAGCAGATGGCAAGCTCTGGCCAGGCGTTTAATAGCCTGAGTTATGGCATGGAGGGGATGGAGCTGAGCTACAACCTGCTGCTCCTGCCTTTCTGCTTGCTTTGGGTCACCATCCTGTTGTATTCCTGGGAAAGGAGAGGCTGGAGGCTGAGGCAGGACGGTTTGCAGCAATGGATGGAGGTGTGGAGCACGTCCAGTAGCAGAGGGCTTGTTTTGCAGCTCAGGTGGCATCACAGAAATGCAAAGATTTTGTTTCTGTAAATCCAGGGCTGCTTTGGCCCAGGTAGGCACATCTTGACAGCAATCCCAGTGTGTTGTCTCAGGACCCTGTGGATGTGGAAGGTGACAACTACCCTTCCGTCACACAGGAAAGATCCCCCTCCCTCCAGGCCCAGGAGGAGGCTCCCAGTCCCTTGGGCTGGGGTGGAACAAACACAGCTGTATAATTTCTGCCTCACTGCTCCTCCTGCCCCCATATATCTTGAGCACATCAATAAAATCAAACAGACTATTAGCAGCACGTCCTGTTATCAGCCGTGGATGTGTGTGCTGGGCATCAGGCAGCCATGCAACTTGCATTTTATGAAGTGCTGCTCCTACCACTGCTGGGGCTGCAGTGATTATCACATCTCCTCGCAGCTGGGCCACACCACAGCTTTTATGAGCTACCCTACATCAAAGGCCCTTTCTTTTAAAAGATAAATTAACAATTCTCTCCTTTTATTTTTATTTAATGGCATAACAGCCAGCTGATTACTAGGTGAGACACCAATCTTGTTGCCGAGCTGTGCTTACTGCATTGTCTATTTGATTATTTTTATTGAATAAACAAATGTTCTCTCAGAGCTCTGAAGTCCTTATGAGGGAGACTCATTTTCTGCTACTGTGATCTCTTTGTCACGGGTGGGTGATGTATGAAAAGGAATTGCAAATAGCTGTTTACAGCAAGCAAAGTCACAGAACAGCCCACTTCAATTTCTGCTATCTGTCGGAGGCTGTTGTTGGTGATGGTCAAAATTAATTAAGCAGGAAGGAAGAGAGCAGGGAGGCACTATGCATCCAGTTCCGACATTGAAATATTAATGGTGAGCTAATCAAGAAAGAGTATCTATGAATATCTAATCAGTTCACAGTTTGCAGTTTTACTAAAGCAGTGAACTTCTGGGCAGCAGCCCTTTACAGGAGGTGTGGAGAGGGGAGGTGGGCTGGCTGCTCCTGATCGCTCTATCTGGGAATAAACAAAGAGCTCCTACCTGTGACAGGGGCTGAGGGAGGTTTCCCTTCCACATCTCACATCCCTGCTGCCACTGGATGCTGCTGCATCCTTCCTGCTGTCACCTACAGCAGCCAGGTCAGAGTGTCCAGCCCACGGCATTCCCAGTGCTGTGTTCCTTCCTCCCCAGTGACAGAGGCCACATGGAGGGCTCAGCTCCTCCAGGACTGAGCTGCAGCATCTGTCCACATCCAGGTCTTGGGAAAAGGCTCAGAACATTGTACCTTGAACACACAACCTGGCCCTCTCCCTCCATGCCTGGTACAGGCACCCCACGGGAGGCAGCAGCTGTGTCCCTGTCTCTCCTGCCAGTGTGTTTCCAAGTCGAGTTTCCAAGCTTTTTAGTGGGAAACAGAATGTGATGGTTGTGCTGCAGGGCCAGGGTGTACTTCAGACCCCCCAAGCCCAGTGGCTGCTCAGCTGCTTTCTCCCACCCACCACACAAGCAGGGAAAAACAAGAGGAAACAATCCCATGGCAAAGCTGGGCCGATTCCAATCAAAGCCACAAAAGTAAATGTCGACGTTGGGTGCCAGGAGTCGTCAAGCATCATTTCTTTCTTCAGTGTCAGTGTAATGAGGGCTGTGGCTTTGGAGATTTCTATTGCTGTGTTTCTGCAAACAGTTCCCTCCTCTAACCTCTTGGAAATTGGATTTTGTGGGGCTGAGCAGTTTGTGTGCAGCAGATAGCAGCAGGACTGATAAGCAGAAACCTGTTTACACACTCACTCTCATCTAATACTACGACTGGGCAGGCAGCTGCCTAGATTATTTTTTAAATTTCTTTTTTTTAAAACACTATCAAATGTAATCCTTGTTGGCTGAATGTTTTGCTGCTTAACTGGGAGAAATCTGAACTGGGAAGTTTTAATATGTAACAAACATGAAAATGATGTGAAGGAAAGGATAAAGGCAATAAGCAAATCTTAACTGACACTAATGAAGAATCAAGTGGTGATCAGGAGGGAATAGAAAACCTAGGCTGTCCTGTGTGAGGTGGTATTTCATGTCTTGCCAAGAGAGCAGGACTGGATGCAACTCCAAATGCAGGAAGGAGAGAGTCCTGGCACGTCTCTCTGACAGCCCCAGGAACTTTCTGGGAAAGGAAAAGCAAAGCAGATGGTATCAGTTAAGAATAGTGGAAGGTACCAGGGATGTCCAGGGAAGTGCTGGAGCCCAGTGGCTGCATCCATTGTCTGTGGGAGGGAGAAACACCCTCACTGCAGGTGTGTGGGTGCTGCAATGCCCAGCTCTAGTTCTGGGGCTGGTGGGGGAATGAGTGGCAGGATTTCTCCAGGAGGAGCACTCTGCAACGTGCTTCCCTCTACTGCTCCAATATAACCCAAATCTGTCAGCCTTTAGGGCTTGCTGAGAAGGTCATCTGTGACCATGGCTAATTATTTCAAGCAAAGCAGCAGGCTAATGCCACTAACCTGCTCCCAGGGACTGAGCTCTGCCCTGTGCTTTGGCTCTGTAGCTGCACACAGGCTGCAGGGAATTACAGATGCATGGGGGTGTGTGTAAAGCTCATGGATATAAACAGATCCCACTGGCATCTACCTTGAGCACAGAGAGGGAAATTCACATTTTTCGTAGCGATTCATTCAGTTGTCATGAAAATGCTGTTTGAGCCGAAAGGCAGAATCTCTTCTCTCTGCCATTTAATTTTCTTTAATCTGCTCTTGACATTTATTGAAAGAAGTATTTTACCCACATCAAAGGCAAAGATTTCAAAACATCACATGGAAAAAAATTTAAGGTCAGTCCAAGTGAGGATATGGTGGCTGAGATGAGATGAAAGACTCTGGTTTCCACAAGGAAGGTCTGTGCAAAACAAGAGGCCATGCTGGTCTGTGCTCTGAGGGCACTGCATTTGCACCCCTGGCAGGAGCTGCAAGTGGTGGGCTTTGTGCATTTGACACCTTCAGCAATTCAAGCAAGGTTGTCCTTAATACGAACAGGTTCAAAAGTAAAAGATGCCTTGGTAACAACTTTTCAGAAGGCTCTTCACATGGATGAAGTGTTTCCCATGGCTCTGCCCAATGTTGGCCCAACTCTCTTTGCCTGGGGCAGCACTCACAGGCAGAGCTGGGCCCTCCTTTGCCTTCACTCTCCATGAGGGAGTGGTGCCGCTTCTCACATGATTAAATGAGCCAAAACACTTGACAAACTGAACAAACTGCTGAAAGTGCATCCAGTAGAGGGGCCAATCCTGCAAGATGCCTCCGGATGTGTGGAGCATCCCGAATGCCAAAACTGAATAAAGATGTAAAACGTAAAAGATCCTTAGAAAATTCTGCATTTAGTTCATTTTGCATGGATAGAGGTAAAAAGCTGACACAGGTTAATTTACAGCTTGGTTGTATGCCGATTGCAAAGTACACATTTCCAGTCAGCCACCAGGAGTAAATCACTTTCCCACCGATTCTCTTGGCATATAAAAGAAATTTCTCCCTTCCCGACATTTAAAAAAAATCCTAATACATTATACACTCCATGACTTTATAGCATCTTTAATATTTAAAAGGCTAGAATCTATAACCTCAACCTTTAACAAATGTACAGTAACGTGATAACAAATTTGCCTCGAACAGCTGCTATCTTGGTACCAACTGGCATGAGGAGGAGGGAAGTAATTGGCTTGTTTTCAGATAATTACCATAATTGTAGTGACACCATTTGGATCACATCTAACTGCGTTCCTGCTGCAAGTTGGATAATTTAATAATTGGCAGAATTTAGACTGACAGTAAAGGTAAAGTCAGCATATGGTGGGGAATCAGCAGGCACCTCCCTGCACTGCTGGTACAGGCTCTGCTGCTGTTGCTGTGAAGTTTAGCAAAATCTTTAGGTTTTGCTGCTTTTCTTGAGCTCTGCGACTGGGTCACATCTTTGCTCCTTTTCTGATGCTTGACCTGATGAGACCACATTTTGCACCTCTTGAACCTTTTGATTTGAGATCAATCAGTTCAGTTCAGTCCTGCCCAAATTACTGCTTCCTTTGTGCTCTTGAGTATTTTTAGCTGTCCTAGTTCTGCTGGGGGCTCGCCAGAGCTCTGCACTGAAAGGGGATTAAACCACGGTCAGGTGCTTCCAGCAGCCAAATGCCTTTCCCAGAGGTTGAACCCAGCCTCCCTGGAGCAGGGTTCATTCCCCTGGCTGAGCCCTGCTGAGCTGCAGGGGTGCTGGGCAGTGCAGTGTTGTGCTTGGCACGATGCACTGCAGGGAACTTGTTCCTCTTGTGCCTTCCTGTCCTTGCTGCTTGTGGCCAGCGTGAAGGGGACTCAGCATCTCCTGTGCCTCCAGTGCTGAGAGCTGCCCAGCCAGAGCCCCAGGAGCAGGGGCTGCAAGGTAAGGCCAGGAGGTGACTGAGGCTACTGGGGAAAGACAAGGAGGTTTCTCAGACCAGCTGAGCACTTTTGCCAGGAGTTGCAAAATGGAGCAGAGCACTGAGCTACTGCCCTGCAGTGCCTGTCCATGGCCTTGCCCTGCCTTTTTCTGCAGGGCAGAGGTGCAGCCAGCTGACAACACCACTGACAGTGCTCAAGGAGAGGGGGCTGCTGGAGCTTCTCCACTCCCCAAATGACAGATATTCCTAGGGTACATTTGCTTGTTTTGTTTGTGTGGCTCTTCTGCTTTCCCTGGGCAGAACCCAGACACCAAGTGTGTTTTCCATGGCTGAGGGGACTGGGGATACACCCTTAGCTTAGGTGTGCAGTGCAGCCCAGGCCTGGGATCCTGGGGGATCTATCAGATGCTGGAGAGAACTTTGGCATGGAGCAGGGGAAGGGCTCATCTCTGACAGAACCCTCTGCCAAGATGAGGTTGACGGCTCCATCCCAGACTGGGCACACACAACCCTGGCACAGGAGGGAGGGGGATGACTAAAAAGTAAATCCCCAGGTTCTGGTGGGTGGTCTCCAGTGTAGTACTGGGAAGGAGTGGGAGTGTGTGCTGCACCAGGTTTGTGATGCCTGGAAGCAGCTGCTGATCCCCACACATCCCATCTCCCTGCCCTGCACACAGAAACTGCAGGGTATCCATTTCCTTGCAGCATTCCCTCCCCCTCTGTGATTTATTGCTGCCAGGAGGCTGTGCATGTGGAGGTGGCATAAATCTCACCCAAAAGAGAGAGAAGGAGGAAATTTGCATTTGCTTCCTCACTGGCATATTGAATGCAGCTTTCCAGTTCACTGCTGAAACCCTGGGCAGGTCCCAGGCAGAGGCACTTCCCTCAAGATAAAACAGGGCCAGCACTGGGGCTTCCTTCCCTGCTGGAGGAGGCTCCCACAGCCAGCAAGGAGCAGCTCCCCCACTCTGCCCAATTATTCTCAGATTAATTTCAATCCACTCCTATTTCTATTTTGTGGTATCAGCCTACATAATTCTGTAGTATTTGCAGGCTTCAGGCATTCACTGTGCTCCCCCTTGCTGATCTGCCAACAGCCACAAACCCTTTACTCATTCAGACCTTCCAATCCTCCCAGTCATTTCTGTGTCTCACCCACCTCCCTCCAAGTTGCTTCCACCTGGACTGACAGTCCCTGTGCTGGAGTTAAAATCCCCCAAGCTGCTACTGGAGGCTACAGAAAGCAATTAGGGAGATGACAGTCAGAGCACAGTCATGCTGCTCCAAGAGGTCTGGATGTCCTGTCACAAGCAGCCAGCCTGGACTAAGAGGCTTTCAAATCACAGAGCATAAGCAAACAGAAAAGCCTGGCAATTGTTGTCTCCAAGACTGCATTTTGCCTGGAAGTCCATCAGTGTTTTCCTGTATCAACACTAAACTGGATACAGGGCAAAGAAAGAAATGCAAAAGAGCAAGGAGAAAGCAAGGTGGATATAACACATTAATCAGAGGCAAAAGTTGGAGGCAGTCTGCAAACCTCTGCTCCTTCAGGGGCTGACAGCTGTAAATAGCATATTGAAGCCATGGAGGAAGTAAAGAATTAATTACAGTGCCGAGATCCAATCCCACTTCCAGCCACAGGCAGCATTTATTAAGATCTCACTGAGGCAGGAAAGATTGAACAAGGGACTCAGGGGACTACGAAGGGGAAAAGAATTAATCAGTTTGTCTCAGGAGACTGGAGAAGTCAGATTAAATAAAAACTGGAAGTGAAATGAAAGGGGGAACAAGATGGTTGGAAACCTGGACCTGTTTGAAGGAGAAACTCTGGAGTCACAGCTGGGAGCAGTCCCAGGGGCTCTACTCTCTCACTACAGAAGCTGGAGAGCTTTGAGGACAAAGGCTGAAAGTTTGCCTTGACTTTTTAATAGGTTTAGAAATGTCACTTTAGGCCTCTTCCTTCCTTTGCCTGGCAGAAGGAGGCCATGAAAGACATCTCCAGCTCTCCCACCTCTGATCCTTGCTCCAGTGCATCACCAAAGAGCTCAGATTCCCCACATCCCACTTTAACTTGGACCTGAGAGTTACTCCCCAGCCTACTGAAATTCCTTGATAGCCAAGCAGGGCAGCAAGGGAAGCTGCCCCCAGCTGAATAAATAGAAGTCCAAATTCCAGAACCAACACCCTAAAAGGAACATTTTTGTCCCTGCCCATTGTCAGCACAGTGTTTTCCATCACAGTGACATTCAGTTATTTATCTTCAAAAGTGTACAACATTTTCTTCCCTCTTTTGTGCCGCTGCTTTTCTGCCTGTCCCTCTGGGAAAGGTCACTGGGCTTCCACATTCCTGCTGTGTAATGAGCTGTGACAAACGCTGGTGACCAGCGCTGGGGTCACAGAGTTTGAGAGGGCATTGAACACCAACATCACAAGGAGGGAGCCTGTCCCCAGCCTGTAAATGGGTGTCCCATTGCCAGGCTCCTTCCCCTCCACGCAGCTCAGTGGCAGAGACTCCCTGGAAGCCAGATTAGAGACTTTTGTCTTATTCTTCCCCCTCAAAAATCCCAAGCTTGATATATCCAGACACAAAATAAAACTTTTCATGTAATCGAAGTAAAGAGTGAATGGAGGAGCACACTTTGTCCTCCTTAGTAAGTTTTCATCTTCAGGAAACAGGAAAGCATTCCCACTTTTCTTGCACGTCCAGAAACAAGCTGTTTTGAGAGAGCCCTTATGGAAATGCATATCCCAGAGCAAGGTTTCTTAAAACCTCAAGAGAATTGATTCAGAAGAGAGACACCAAAGCCTTGCTTGTTGCAACAGAAACACTTTCCAACTAAATTGCAATTTACAAAGTTCCTGACTTTATCATATCAGTCTCTTTCACAGAAGTACAGCTCTGTGCCTACTTTTTAAACAAAATTCCAGATTACTGGAATTTACTGATTACAAAAAGCACAGGTTGTAAGGAATAGACACTCCATTAACAGCTGCATTGGATAATAACCCTTAACATCAGAAAGCATCATAGCAGGATGGTTTTTGTCCCATGTTATGCCAAAGAACAGTAAAAAAAAAAGGTATTTTCTGCTGATTCTGTGGTGGTGTTTCCTAGAAAAACCACTAAATACTGTTTGCTGGAGTTTAATGTGCATGAATGATGGGAGGGAGGGATGTGCACTGTATTACAGCTCCTGGCTGTAGAAACCTGGTGCTCTAAAGCTCTGTGTGTGTGATGCATCCCCAGCATCCCAACGTCCCAGTGTCCAGCAGAGGAACAGCAGTGACTGTTCCTGGTCACCCTGACCCAGAGCATGAGCACCTGTCTGTGTGGAGCCAGCTCCTTTCCCTGACCTCAGATTTAAGGTGAACAAACCACCAAGCCACAGCTGCAAGCAAGACTTAAAAAAACCCACAAGCCACCAAAAAAAAAGATGTTTTTCTCCCGACACATGTGTAATGTTTCAAACCAAACCAGCCAAAGCACTGAATGTGAAACTGGTGCAGAAACAGATTCTTCTTCAGAAAAATGAACAAAAAGGATGTTTGCTTGGGGATACAGACAAGACAGGAAATTAGAGGTAAAATCTGAAAGCTGGAGATGGAAGAGCCTCCCTGAACCACCTGTGCTTCTTGAGGTCCCATGAGGCCCCAGTTTCAATCTTTGGGCTGCACAGACCCAACTGCACCATGTGCTTTTCAGAGCTGGTGCTGCCCAGTGACACCTCACACCTCCACTGGCTGTTAACTATCCCAGAAGAGACAAAACCTTCCCATCCCTTTCCAGTCAGCTTTTCCAACGTGGTGGTGGTGAAAGCCTTGATGCATCTCACTTTAATGTCCCTAGGGCTTATCGATGGATCCCAAAATTAGATCAGCAGACCCCAGCAGGCTCAGGAGTCTTAGCTAGGCTTGTTACCTTAATGAAATGCTAATTGCTGCTTCTGCGGACTAAAAAAGTGCCTTTGGTCCTGCAGCAGCTTCAGTTAAGCAGTGTTAATTGCCAAAGCTAATTATGTTGCTGTTGCTCCTAGATACTGGTTCAGGTTAGGTCTGTAAACAATAAAACCAGGAGCCAGTGCCCTCGATGCTTTCTGTGCACAGCAAGGCACAGAGCAGGTGCTTGGCAGGGAATAGGGGCTACATCCTGAGCTGGTGCCACACACTCAGTACAGGACAGGACCAGGGAGGTGACAACCTCTAGAAAAGAGACCTCACAGCAAATCTTCTTAGCAAAATTTTTAGGATTTGAGTTTTGAGAGAAAATACTGGGAAGAACAAAGCTGATCTTTCCTCAGTTCCACAGGTTTTATTCATTTCTTTAACCAGCTGTCCTAAAAAGGCCTCACACTTTTTTCTCTAATGCAAGAAGGAGCAAACAGATTTGGGGTTCCCCTTCCCGAGGAAAAAACCCCCTCCAAATGCCTTTTTTGTTGTACATCCCACATCTGTTTCATTGCTGAAATACCCAGCTGAAAAGGTACATTACATCAATTAAACCACCAGAAATTTTCTAAGATCTTTCTGAAAAACCATTAGGATAAAATATTTGCTGGTTAGAACAGCCTTGGATAATTGCTCCAAAGGGGTTTCACTTTGCCAGGCCCCTTGGAAACCACTGCTTTGGGACTGCAGGCAGAAGCAGCACAGTGTCAACAGCTGTGCTGCCATTGCAAAAACCAGGATGAACCTTCCCCGGGACACTCCCAGGGCAAACAGGAACAGCCTGGGAGAGCCACAAGGAGAATTCTCTTGAGTTTGGCTGTGCTGCTTTAATGCTCTCCTCCTTGTGCTGGACAGGAGAAAACAAAGCAGGCAGTGCTATAGGTTGTTATTCTAGAAAGAACTTTACAGAATCCTGCTTAGGGAACATGCAGTAAAACAGATTTTATCCCAGATCCAATTAACAGCTGAGTTACGGGACTCAAGTGAAATAAAGGGCAGTGAATCTCCCAGACTATTTACATGATTTATTAGAACACGGCTGTCTGCAAGAGCGGGCGGCTGCTTTATGTTTAATTTATGAGGACACAAGGGGGTAAAGGCTCAGTTACCAAGCTGTTGGGGGGTTCCTACCCCAGCAGTGCTAAAATTCTCCTACAACAAAGGCACTAACAGGCCCCCTTGCTCCAGCACTGCTGGCTGTTTGTGGCATGTCAGCCACGGCTTCCCGACTGGGCTTGGCAGAACTGCTGCTGGAAAAGCACCATTCATTTCCTCTCACTCCTTTCAAGGTTTATCTGGAGCACAGAGCCAAAGCTCAGAGATCCAGAGAGAAAAAATAGATGAGTTCCCAGCCTTGCAGCTGAACTAGCAGTGGGGGGACAATGCATGTAGTGGGAGTTTCTGTAACAAGCGTGGAGAAGCTGGGACAGGAGTCTTCTCATCTCTGTTTCTGAAACTTCCCTTTCTAAGCATCTTCCAGGCCAGAAAAGGATATTTGAGCTGACAGCCTTGGAAGAGCTCCACCATTTGATGTTTGTGTGTTTGTAGAGGAAGCACAGAAGGATTTTCAGTGACAGATGAAATCTGCAGTCCTTCTAACACACCAGCTAAAGAGATTTTGCCTCTTGAAAGCCAAACTATAACGTTTCTATTGGAGAGATGTTTGATATCAGGAAACCAAGTGTTGCGAGAAAATGAAAGTGTCCACAGTTTTCTCCCACTGCAATTGGTATTCATATAAAATAGCTGCTTTCCCTGTCTTGCATAGCACTGCAGTAGCGAGACCAGCTGTGTTTCATTTTTTCCCTTATTTTTCAGAAGTAGCTGATATACAGTGACAAGAAAATACAGTCACAAGGATTGTGACTTTCTCTAAGTGTCTGTTTTCAAGAAAAGTGTTTTTCTGTGTGTGGTGGTGGTTTTTTTTTTTTTAACACTTCAATGGTGTTCTGAATATCTGTTAAGATGAGAGGCTCCAATGCCATGTTGTATCAATATCACAAAACTGGGTGCTCCTGAGGGAAGGAGCCTAATTAGGATTATTATTTATTGCTAGAGCAGCCTTAGATTTGGCAAGTCCTCTCCTAGCAAGACTGTGTTCACTCCTAGCATATGTTGTTTGGATCCATCATTTGAACTTAAAAGCTAAAACTACTTTTTCCTCTAATGGGTAGAGATGCAAACTCTCCTCCAAATCTCTCCAGGAGGTGGAAGGCTCTCCCGGGGGGTTGCCTTTTTCTGTTAAGTGTTTCTCTAATGGGCTTAGAGAGAAGCAGCACTGACACAGAGCAGAAGGAGCAGAAATCAGCCTTACAGCTGCAATTTAAAGCTTCTGTTCCCAAGCACCTTCTCAGCTTCTCTGTTCACCTTATCCACTCGGTCTGATCTCTCATAAGAAACCAGAACTCTCATGCTTGTTCCCAAAAACTGACTTAAATAATATTCTAATTCCCATAAATACAGTCAAAATATTATTTGCAGAGAAAGTCATCCATTAAAAATCAGGTTGTTACTTTTAGTTTTCTACTGTCAATAGAGAACCAGGCTACTTGTAAGGTGAACTTCAAATGGGACCAAGTTTTAACAGAGTCATTTGTGCATCCTGTTCCCTAAGATGCAGCCCCATAAGCATCCCCAGGCTTTGGTATTCCCGAGTGACTGCTAACATGGCTCTCAGGGGCACCTGAAACACCACAAAATAAAACACCTGAACCCTGTGGGGAGTTCTAGGCAATTGCTGTCAAAGGTGTTGTGATCTCTCATGTCCCAGTTTAGGGAGCTCAAGAGAAATAGCAGAAAACATGGTTTCAAATGAAGGGTGAGAAAAATGTTAGGTTAATGCATCTGTAATTAAGTCTCTGTGACAGAAAGTGCTGTTTTCCCAACAATATTTCATCCAGTTCCTAGGTGTGAGACAATAAACCCTGCATGCTCATCTTAATAAGGGATCTGTCTTCCTTGGGAGTGCTGGGGATTGGCATGGCCTGCTCTTGAAGGAGCAGTTTGAGTTTCACTAGAAACCAGAACAGAGAATTCAGCCTCTAAGGAACACAGGGTTGTACTAAGAATTAAAGCCAGGTCTCCCAAGCCACAAACAGTGCCAGCCCAATCCCCCTCCCGATTAGAAAGAGTCATTTTTCTCATTTCCCTCATTCACACTCACCCTGGCAAGAGAGTTGATGCTTGCAAATTTAGCTGAAAGCTTTCAAGCACATTTCCTCAACACCAGTGCAAAGGCTGTTGCACACAGGTGCCAAAGAAAGCATTGTTTGAAATACAGAAGATTTTCAGGGTACAGCGCCTTTCCCTTTGCAGCAGAGTTCAGGCAGGGTTTGTTGGAGCTGCCTGGGATGCCCAGTCTCCACGCAGGGCTCCCTGGGGTAGAAACTGTGTTGCTGCAGAGTGAGGATTCAGTAAGGAGCTCCTTTCCATCCTACCGGACCAAGGCTGCCAGCAGGGAAGCATTAGGGGCAAAATGTTTCCTCTGCCTCTTTTTTAAAAGCCTGGAATGGACACAGCCCATTTTATCATATTACTTTAGGAGGAAATCAGCAGTCAACCCAGACCAAGTTCTAGAAAAGTCAGTGCAACACTTCAGGGTTTCAGTTTTATTCAGTGAGTTATTTAAAGTTTGGCAGCCAAGTAGCAAGTGTGAACAAACAGCCATTAACGCTGTTGTTATTATTATTTACTGCCCTCAAGCATCCAGTACTGCAGGGGGGAGGAACAGGCTGGCACTTGTCCTCAGAAACCTGCAGCTTAGATTTAGTCACAGCAAAACAAGAGCAAAACAAGAGCTTCTATCTTCATCACACCTCCCTCCCTTCCATCACAGTCACTGTGAGCTCTGAGTTTGAGGACAGTGCTGTCACTGACAGTAATTAAAGCCATGACAAAAGGCACAGGCAGTGACTTTGCTGGGCTGTGCATAAGGCAGGGTTGAACGTGGCTCAGCCCCTCCTGGCAGTTGCCTGTGTTTAGTGTCCCAGCAGGTCTGGTCAGCACATACCTGGGCAGTTACCGGGCTCAGACAAGTAATACCATGAGCTGGCATGGTCTGATGACTTGTGATCACCACTCCAGACTTTAATAGTCAGGTACAACTTCGATAACCAGCAATTGCTTGACTCAGCTCCTGTCCTTTCCTCACTCAGCCCCCAGGCACTCCCAGTTTGCTCCTGGGAGCTCGTGGCTCTTCTTTGCCATCAAGCTCCCCCCACTCCTGCTGACAAACCCATCTTTAAAAACTGTGTCAGCTGCGAGGATGCAGATGGTCGCATTTGCATCAAACAACTTTTAAATTATCATTCAAATTAAATTAAATTGAAAATGCAATGAGCTGTTCCTGTAGAACTCCACGCACAAAGACAAGTTAATGAAGGTCACATTTGTAACCAGTGAGGAACATTTAAACTGTATCATGCCTAGCACGGGACACCATTAGAATAACATGCCTTTTGAAATAAGGATAAATTACTCTTAAAGGCCTTGTGCAGGATTACTCCCTGCTCCCAGAGCAGGCTGGTCTTTGGGCCCTCTGTAGTTCAAACAAGGAAGAGCTGTGCTGGGTGCAGCAGAGCACCAGCAGAACTCGTTGGCCATGAGTGAGAGGCCTCAGGCACCAACCTGGGCCATGCAGGTCCTGCCTGCTCTCCTTGCCTGGATGCAAAGCCAGGCACACCTGGAAAGGCCTGTGGAGCTCAGCCAAGGGAGCTGATTGAAAGCTGCAGTCCCCATGCCTCTGGTTGTAATTGCTCCATTTACACACACACAGAACTGGGTGTCTTTTGCCTCGCTCTGTGTTTGCAGCCATTGAAAAACTGCCCTGTAATGGTTTGGGTGACATCCGTCATCTTCATGGCTCCGTGTTGTCACCAGGATGTCACAGAAATGAGTCATACCCAGTTCTGTGTGCTGAGATGAGAAATGTAACCTGCCTGGCTCCTTGTGAGGCTTCCCAGGGGCCAGCTCCTGCTCTGATGCCAGGCTGGGCTCCAGTAAAACGCTGGGTGAGTGCAGGAGCTGAGCCCTTGACCGAGTGCCCCGAGTCCAGGCAACCACAGAGCAACAACCCAAGCAAGCCAACACAAAGCAGAAATTTGTACTAACTCTTCTTTCTCTCTCCTTTGCATGATCCTGCACCTTATCTACACCTGTTGCAGGCCACATCACATGTTTCATCCCAGGAAATGAAGTAGCATTTAGTATAGGGAAATAAATAGCAATAGTACATCCCAAAAGCTCCTTAGCAACAGAGCGCTTGTTTTTACACGGTCTCTGCTCCACACTCAGGTGCAGTCAGATGCTGAGAGATCAGAGAAACCTGTGAAATGGAGAGTAATAATTGGCACAATTTTTGGCATCTGCAAAGGCTTAAGAGCTGTTGGTTCACTACAGTAGTAGCCTGCTGTCTCAGAGAAGAGCTAACACCTGCCATCAAATGGGGACTAAAGTGCTTTGCTTTAAATAGCTACTGAGGTTTGAGTTGCTTTGAAGTGACTGAGTGCATCCAAAATCTTAGAAAGCAACTGTTCTAAAATCACCCATCCCCATTTCTGCCATTATAACAAAAGCAGTCAAGTTACAGCTGAAGGCAGCTCATAACTCCTTGCAGGAAGAATCAGCAGGTTCTGTTTCTGAGCTGAGGGCAGTGGCTAAGTGGGTTGACCCTGTCTGCAGAACATTGCTGAGAGGCAGCGATGTGCTTTTGCTTGAGAAGAGCGTTGCTCAGATGTTTTTTCCTAAATGCTCATAACAGTTGTAAATCTGAGGAAAGCCCTTCTGATCTCTGTGGATGATGGTCTGATTTGTTATCAGCACAGCTGAGAACAAAATCTGGACCTGAGTGTTCTACTCAAAGCAAGCTTTTGTGTGATGACATCTGAGAAATTGCAACAACTGGAATTAAACTATTTTACATAATCCATTCATAAGATAGAGCTCATAAATAATAGTAGGAAAACAAAATGTCAAGCCAAACTGATTAAAAAAAAAGCTTGAAAGCTGCCTAACAAATGAGTGGCACAATAGCAGCTCAGCAGTGAATGGTGATTTACTCTCTGCTTTGTAAACCAATTTATTTATCAATAGCTGAAGTTCAAAGATTATGCAAAAGTAACAAAGTCAAGGATATTTGACTAGGAGGAATGTGTCACCACTGCTGCCTGTCTGGATTCAACAAAGGAATTTAAGGCTTTGTCTTCTTCCTGATAACTGCAGAACAACTCTCTGCCTAAAGCCACAGCTTCCCTCTGGGCATAGGAGCAGACTTCCAGCTCCAGTTTCTGTACCTCCTTCAGCAGCTCTGGGGAGTTGATTTAAATGGTCCTGATCAAGGAGGTCACAGTTTTCTGGTGCATTTTGCCTCTATTAACTGCTGTGGTATGTGACCAGCCTGTTGCTTGGACACAGCTCAGTTCCTAACCCTGGAAAACTCAGTGATGTTTCATAAGAGAGGAAGACTTTGAGTCTGGCTGCTGAGTTCTCCTGCACAGCATCCAAGTGCTGCAAAGAGGAGCCTTTGCACTGTCAGTTCACGTTCTCCTCAGAATCTCTACGGGAAGGGAATTTTCCCTCTTTAGATGTTCCATTAGAAACTGCTGATGCAGAATCCATCAAATGCATTAGAAGTCCATTAAGTCTGTAAGGCTGCTGTTTGTTTTCCTGTGTTGTCTGAAGAACCTGGAAGGCCACAAGCTGCATGTTGCCTGTGGCAGATTGTCCTGTGCTGGCTGTGTCCTCTGGCTGCAATATCCTGTGTGCAATATGGGTATGTGCCTTCAAGAGATGAGAGGACACAAGGCCTTTTCAATCTGCCCGGATGTCCAGTGCCTTTGAACTGTGTCACACAAAAATGACAGCAGTGGGAGACAGACAGCAAATGAAGCCCAAGAAGTTTAGCCCAAAAGAACCACGTCATCTTGCATCAGAACAATTCTGTCTGAGACATTTGTTCTTTAGTCTGTTGTGAACTGCACATTCTTCCCTAATAACTGCATCAACAGGTGACACTTGCTCAAATTATAGCTAGATCTTCATTAAAGTAAGTTGAAGATGATGGTACTGAAAAATTCACGTAGGATAAATGTCCTGGAGCATTTAAAAAACTTGTATTAATTCCTCAATTTTAACTTACATGCAAAGGATAATTCCAGGTAACACTATGAAATAGCTCAGTTAATAAGATAAAGATAAGGCACATAAGATAAAACAAGGCTCAATGATTCTGTGCAATGCAGGATGATCAGAGGATTTAGGCAGGGCAGACTGACTGGGACACAGGATTAATCTTTGCAAACTAATGTCAAGCCAAGTGGGGAGTTTCAGCCAAAGCTTGTTCCAACAAGTGATGTGCAGCGATTTTGATCAATCCTCCCGACACCCTGTTGAGAACTGGTGATGTTATATAAACATGCAGCATCTCGGAATCTTGCAGAGAGCAGGGATACACCTGGTACAGCACAGAGGTCAGAGCTGAGCATGTGAGACGCTTGTCTGGTTTGTTGCAGCCTCCTGGGAAATTTGTTTGGGTTTGGTTAACTTGACTTTTAAATGCAGGCATCCTATGGAAGGAAACTTCCCTGAATGACAAGTCTGATGTAGTCAAACAAAACCATTTTTGAAATGCAGAACTCCAAACGTGATTAAAATGCAGGTTTTCCAATGTATATTTCATCAAGGCTAACCATGAGGAATCCTTTTAAAGTATTTCCTTTGATGGCTGGCTGTTTATTTGGATTCAGTGAATGCAGGTTTGGTGAAAGAGGGTGTCAAACAGGTCAAGAGGCGAGACGGACACTGTGCCCTGGAAATTCAAGCCTTTATTATCTGGTCTCCACGGGATTTCCTTTCCTACATGGAAAAATGTGTGGTAATGCCATAGCAACAACAAAGGAACAAACATAGCAGGATATGTCTCTGCTGTTTAAGGCTTAGTAGACTGGATTTTGTAAATGACTGCATTTCCAGAACAGTTATTTTGCTTATAGTACTATAAACAATGAGAAGCTGAACTAAAGGCACAAGAAATAAGGATGAACAGCTTTCCATCTTCTCCTTGAGGATTTTGTCTGTAAGGCAAAAGGAGCCTTATAAATATTAAGGACGAGTTGAAAAATCCTCATTTTAATTTTAAACCGATTCCTCTTCCTCGTCTCATACCACACTTATAAAGGAATCATCCTTAAGCCCCACGATAAACTCCTCACCCTGTGTGGGTAAGCACAGACGTCTGCAACTGCACGTATTCTCTGCCAGCCAGTTCCCACAGACAAAATCTGCTGTCTGCTCGTTAGGCAGAGGGACTTTGCTGAAGGATTCAGGGGTTAAATGGCCCTTGGGGAACTGGGATGTCTGTGGAGATTCACAAAATGGGAAGAGAGAGCGGCACTTTAAGGCTGGGCAGCTCCTGGCATGGAGGTCCTGCTTCCAGATGGCTCTGCTCCCTTGTCCTGTGTGCCAGCAGGGTACAGAGCAAGGCATAATCCACTTTTTTTCCCTATGGGTTTGCTCTAGTATGCCACAGGAATGCATGGCTCGCCACCAGCTCTCTTAAAGCCACTTGCAAACAGTAGATCAAAATGATTTATCAAAATCAGTTTATAATCATGACACTGATCTGTCAGCCAGCAGCCCCAGAGGAAAGTTTTTGCAGCCCTCCCAGACCCTTTAAGATCCTTGACATGAAATGCAAAGCTTCCTGAGCTGCCTCCTGACCTTTCTTGTAACCTTCCTCTCACAAGCCATTATTCTTCACACAGTGGGCCCCGACAGCAGAGCCCATCAGCACCTGTCACAGAAGGGGTCTCGGCTAAAAACTCACAGTCTGGCTGTCATATTTCAAACCAGCTCTTTATCAGAGGAGACCAAAGTCACGCCAAGAAAAGATCTAAGGAGGTGTGTGCAAGAAGGAAAAAAATCCCTCCAGTTTTCAGGATGAATGGGTAACTGTAACTACATTTCATGGTTACCCTGTTTTTGCTGGAGTAGGTCTCAGAGACTGGGTTGCAGTGCCTTTATTTGCAAATCTATTTTCCATACTCATCACCAGGCTCTAAAAAACTGTACCTCTGACCTCAAGCTCTGCCCACTTACCCACTATTATCCTGCCTCTGATTTCACTAGGAGTATCTTTAAAAAGAGTAGCCAAAGTTGGGCAGTATCCAGAGCCCATCAAAAAACCTAATGGGGAGAGGTCCCAACACGCCTCAATAATTAACGTGAGCACGTGACTGACAAACTCACTGATACGGCTTCATCCAAAAATCTCCTTCACAATAAGAATTGCCCTAATTATATGAATTCTCTAATAGTTCAATGCATGTTGAAATCATTTTGGTAGGCATAAAAAGACGTATCGTGAGATTAACACTTAAACAGATTGGAAACATCTGGCTTTGGAAAGTGGATTGGTTAGACAGCAGCTTTTGCAGGGCTGTGTAGGGTTATTTTCCCCTTTGGATTAATCTGCTCGACTACAGAATAAGTATTTTTCTGACCTGCCAGCAGAGACAATATTAATAGTTTCTAATTCTTTAGTCAGCAGAACAATAAGGCGAATGCATGCTTGGGATTGGATGGAGGGGAGTCTTTATGATCCTCCAGCATCCCTTTAAATTCTCCTTCTGTCACTTGCAACAAAACAGGCACTTTTTGGTATGGAAAACACATGGCACACAAAGAAAAAGGAAAAATAAGCCTGCCACCTTTAAAGGCAGAACTGCACTCAGATTTATGGGGTTGTGGCTAAGGAACAGAATAACAGCTGATATCTTTTTATGGGTGATTGGGAAAAAGAAAATGTATTTCATATACCATTATGTACTATTATACAATGGTTAGTCATCTCAAAGAGATATTAGATGGACTTTTTTTTCATTAAAATGCCATTAACAAATGAAATGGGTGGGAGGAGCCACTGGCTTGGTAGTGGTAAATGACCTGATCACAGGTGAGTAATAATAATTGTGCATCAGCAATGATCAGTGCCAACTTGACAGATAGCTGAGATTTGACCGGTAATATTTGGCATCAAACCTCATTTCTATGCACCCAGCTTCCTGCCTTCTATCTTTATCACCCAGTGCATTTTCTTTTCTGAGAGCAGGCTGATTGCTACTAATCTTCCAGCCTGTAACCTAATGCTCTCTCTTTAAATGAAGTCCCCATATTGTTGATAAAGAGTCATTGTGTTCGCTTATCTCCCTCCTCTCCAGAAGTGATAGCAGTAAATCTGACTTCTCAATTAACCTGTGCTGAATTAGAATCTTTGTGATCAAATTGGTTGATGTCAATTTTTTTTTTTTTTTAAATCTGGACTGCTTGAAACTCAGTGGGAATTAGGATTTGTGAATCTCACCAGAGCCTCTTTCTGTGTGTCAGATTGCTGTGGTGTACACAGATGAGAAGCCATTTTCCTGTCATTCTTACAAATTGCTTCTTTTCCTGAAATTTTTGAAGGAGGAATGAACGTGGCATTGTGTTGCAGGGAAAGCAACAGAAATGAGATCATTTACACCATGGAAAAATAATGGATGTTTTACAGATGTAGCAAGCAAAGGCGAGTATGGCGTAGATCTGTCTGTGAGACAGGAGCCAGAGCCTCTACAAATTCATTAAAATTATTATTTTAAATGTATTTTTCTGGGATGCAATGTTATACACTGGTATATAAGAATGAAGACTTTCAAAACTCAGTATACTTATGTCATCTGTATATTTTACAAAACGTTCTTTTCAGATTAAAGTAATCTGTGTCTCATAGATGCCACATCCCATATGGGAATCTCATCAAAGGTTGGGGAAAAAATTGAATGAGTCAAGAGAAGCAAGAATTTCCAACCAAGCCAGGGGAAGAAGCTCGTGGGCCGCTGGGCTGGGAGCACATCCAGCCCTCCAGCCTTGACACAGCACCATCAGCCTGGGCTTTCCTCTGCTCTGCTCCACGGGGGATCTCTGGTGTAGGGACATCCTTCTGCTCCCATGGCAGCTTTAGAAAGCCTGGTGTTAGACACCGTCTTCCCTGAATGTCTTGGAGTTAAAGTAGGGCTTAACCTGGCTTGCTCAAATTCCTTGGCATTTGACATAGATAAACCAAGTTTAATTACAGAATGTTTAATTAGAGACTGTATCTAAGATCATCAGAACGTCTCCTACTTTAAAAAGCACGTAAATTTCATTAAAATATGGATACATAAGAAAAGAGATTTAGAGGCTAAATGGAAGCCCTGTCATTACTGCTTCATTTCCTTGCTGCTGTTTGAGTTTTGACGGGAAGGGCACTGGCAGATGAGCCTACTCTGATTAATACAGTTCCGTTTAAGGTTTCACCTATAATTATCCCCTGTAGGAGCACAGGGACCTGGCCAGGTTTAAATCAGCATGCCCCAGATATCTCCTTTACTCACCACCTAGATCCTTCAAATATTTTTCTTGTTCAAACAGGGATATGTAGCTGTAGTTCAGGTAAACTGTGTTTATCCGGCACAAGAAAGCCTGCACTGACACACAGAGAGGCTGGTACAAATCAAATTTTCCATCTTTCCACTATAGACTAAAGCACAAACCAAAACTAATGCCATAAAACAAAAACTGGCACAATGCAAAAGTTGTGCTGGAGTACACACTTGCACTGGCTCCCATATGCAAGATGTGCTGTAAAACTCCAGCTCAGAAATGCACACTTTTCCTAAGAATACTCCTTTGCTGAAGATTTCAACAAATGCTTTCTCTTTCTATCCAATATTTATGTTTTCCTTGTTAGATTCTGTTTAAATTCCCATTATTTCAGGACCATCTTGTAATGTTTGCACAGTATTTCAAAGCACCTCCCAGTTAAAGACATTAAGGTAATCTATGATACTATAAATAAGAGGCTTTTTTAAGAAAGTCCTTGAGTCATTTTGCTGTAATGACAGCAGGGCTCATTAAACAGCTGCATCTCCTGCACAGACTGGGGACGTTTGCAGTGCCTGCAGTTTGTGACAGCCCCCAACGTGACCCCTGGGGACAAGGCAGGAACAGAGCTGGGGGATGTAAACTGGATTGCAAAAGGAGCAGAGTGTCAAAGAGCAGCCCGGGAGTGCCTGGGGTTCTCCTCCCTTGCTCAGCTCCTGCCACCCCGCTGTACTCAGCAGGGTGACATTGTCCCAGGCATGGCAGCCACATGCACAGCACGGCTTTTCCTAAAGGAAATCCCACAGCTGTTTTGTCCAGAGTCTCCCAAGCAGTGTTGGTGTGGCAGCATCTTTCATATGGGCACACTTAGCTCTGTATTTCAGCTGTGCTGGTTTTGGGAATTTATCTCACCTGGGTATCAGGACCAGGGAGATCAGACTTGCTTTGAAGGGTCCTTTCCTCCTCCTGCTGGGGATGCTTATGGCTGAGAGAACCCCACTGAGCACTTGTTCAAGCTGCTGAAAGTTTGACTCTATGCTACAGAGGCAAAACATTCCAGTGAATACATCCAGGCACACTGGGGACTGATTAGAAATTTGTAATTTGCCATTGGACAATCTGGAGTGTGAATTTGTCTGCAAGTCATTTCGCAAGGTCCAAGGGGTTATATCCTCCATGAGTCGCTGAACACAGGTGAACTGTTATAAAATATCGTTCCTTCAGCCCTTCACCATGTGTGTACAGAGTACTGAGCTTCCAGGCTGCTGAATTAAAGCTGTAAATTTGAGCTGTCAAAGCCAAAAGATGTTGGACCAGGCAGCAGGTACCTTTATGACATTTCCTTATTACAAGCACTGAGATGCAATTGTTCATGGAGGGCATTAAATCAAATTATGGACGGAAGCTGTGACAGAAACCCCCCAGGTTCCTGCCTTACTGCAGGCACTGCAAAGTACTCACAATTAACCTGCGTGGCTGGAGAGCTGCAGAGTGGAGATGCTTTTCTTTTGGATGGATTTTACCGTTCCAAATTTAACTGTGCACTGTAACACAAACCAGTTGCAATTACCTTAATGAACTAAAGCCTGTGGAGCAGCTATTCTATCAGGCTTTCAGGACAGCATCTGCTGCACTGCCCTGTTGGCAGCGGTGCTCCACTGAGCTGCATCCTCTCAAAATGGCATCAGGCTTGGAGGAGCAACCACCATGTCCAGAGACACAGGAGAAAGAATGGATTGATAAAATTAATGATGCTAGAAGGGTACCCCTGTGCTGAGCAGGTTATATGGCTGTTGGTTGTATCTTACACGACCTGCAGCAGATCAGCAGGTGCAGTGACTCTGACAGGAGCTCACCTGTCTGCACTGAGTGAAAGGTTTGGGGTGGACACGTCCCTGGGGGCAGCAGAGGTAAACACAGAGCTGTCAGACTCATTCAGCCAGGCCATAGCTTCCCATCAGAGCAGTTTACTTGGGCTTTGTTGTTAATTGTTTCACTCATTGCTTCTTTGTAGTCCATCAAATTTAATTCTGTCTGTGGATCCAGTAATTACACGTTCCTGTTTCTATGCAGGGCTAATAGACCACCTAAGGCTTTGTGTAAATTAGTTAATGTTTCCTCCTGCAAAGCTGCCGTTTGTCCTGTGTTGTGGTGGCAGGTGCAAAATGTTCCTTGCAAAAGCATATGGAGAATCACTGAAGTACAGCAAATGCTTATGGGCTTTCCAAGGACAGGGTTAAAGGATCATGTTCTTTATGATCTATATGAGCACGGGGTTTATTTTATATTTCTTCTGTAGCTGGAAATGCCTTAAAATTGCTGCTGAGAAGGCAGATACCTCAGAGGAAAAATATTCTTATAAGGGACATGGAGGCAAAATAATAATTTCAGGAGGTGCTTAAGCCAAAGGGGAATGGTGACAGTGAGCAAACAGGCTAAAAGGAGCATGGAACATTGTCTGGTTTGCCCTGAAACACAAACTTGTGGAGCAAAGTTTTTAGGCTGGCTGCATAAAAATTAAAGATTCTGTAGGGAAAGATAAACTGGTGTTGTCAAATATTAATCTGACAGTCACACTGCAAGAAAATTGTGGTTCTTTGTAGATATCTGGGGCTAAAACCTGGCCTAATGAGGTCGGTGGCAACATTTCTATTGACTCAGTACGTGCAGGATTTCATTCTAATTCTTTAACTGTTTTTATTTCCCGTAAATAATCCCGCCTAGAGCTGAGGAACATTTTTAAGTGAGGGCTTATTCCTCAGTGCTTACCTATAATACATTAACAAATCAGTAGCCAAACTAAATAACTACTGGTTTTCGATTATATTTCAGCCTTCTCATTTCTTTCTGGTTTTCCTCTTTCTCATGTTATGTTGAAAACAAGTCCAAAATCCACATTTTCTGGCAGTTTTGAGATGCCCATAAGAAGGGTAACAGATACTCGGTTCTCCACCAAGCAATCCCTGCCGTGTGTTCAGGCAGTGGTGGAGGCAAAAGCACAGCATTAGTTCAGCTTTGGTTCCCTTCCCTTTCTGCTGATCCCATGAAATTGAAAAAGCAAGTGGAAAAATATCAAAAGATCCCATCACATTTTCTCCAGTTTAAAGTACTAACTATCATGTTATGCAAAAGCCTGAGGTAAGCCTCAAAGCTGGATCTCTTACATGGCAATTTCCTTGAAGAGTTGTTGGACCACATTTTTGTAAGCGTTTCTTCTACACACGAGTATTTTATTGCATCTGTTTATCCCAGTAACCTGGAATTCATTTATCTGACAAAGATATTTCCATGAGTGAGCTTCCAAACACACAGAGAAAAATCTGACACATCTGCTTTTAGTTTGTCCTTTCTGTGGCTAATTTAAAAATGAACACCAAGAGGAATACGTGTCAGGCACAGAGGATTCACCTCAATGCTAGCAAACTTCCAACTCAGAATATAAAATAAAATCTGAAATAAAGATTTCAAATGCCACACTGCAAACTTCTAGGTGGCAACAACTGTGCCAAACCACAGAATTAATACGGCTCTGATGGAGTGGAGGAAGGATTGCAATAAGTGGGTAGTAAAAAGACAGGCAGGGATTTAGATCAGCTGGTGAAAAATCCTTTAGATCTTCCAACTTGTTCCCAAGTCCCTTGCACAGTGATCAGATACCACAGCTGAGGCCTCGTGTCCTCCCCTGAACGGGGTATCTAAGCAAGGGATGCCTTAATTTGGGAGCTCAGTGCATTCAGAGTCTCTAAAATGGATGTGGGGCCTCTTTCTGCCTTTGTCAGACAAAACCCTAATGGAACTGGGACCAAGAACAAGTGCTGTTGTGTCCTGTGCTGTGCTGAGACATAGGGGTTTTTTCTTAGAGGGAAAATGAGTTAAATGAATGGAAACTTCTGGCCCCTGATGGCTGCTGTGTGCACTTAGGGTTCATCATTTGCCCTGCCTAGATGCACATCACTTCTGCCAGAACAAACGAGTATTTCCCTGATTAATCAGGAGTCCTCAGGGAACTGCTCTTTCTGTACATACATTATGATCATTAAGGAGCCTGACTATCCTGTGCTTGTTGCAGGATGTGGGAAATGCAAAGCAAATTGTGCAAACTACACCCTGTTTATTGGACACATTTCTCTGTATCTCTTTCAGTAATGGTGTAATTCAGTGTCCTGAGATGACAAATGATGTATTTAAGTTCATTTTCCCGTGCTGCCCCATAAATGTTATTAACTCAAATATTTAAACACAGGAAGATGGAAAGCTGTGGGGGTTTTTTTGTCAGTGCTGAAGGAAGCCCCTGTCACGGGGCCTGCCTGGGGTGTTTCTCACTGCTGTGTGTGGGGTTGGCAGTCTCAGCCTAGAGCAAGGGGGGTCCCAGCTCTCAGCAGAGTGGGGGGAGCAGGGCAGGCACAGCCGAGCAGGGCTGGCTACTGGAGTCACACAAACCCAGCTGCAGGGCTGGCACTCCTCCCAGAGCATCCTCACACCCCCGTGGTTTGGACTGAGCAGCAGCACAGGGGCAGGACAGAGGACAGAGCCCTTTACTCTGTTTGAAAGCACACCTTTCACTCTGCAAACAAATTACCAGTTAAATCACATCTGACAGGCTCCAGAGTAATTGCTATGGGAGCACTGCCTGAGTTTAGGAGGCAGGAGTGACTCTGTGTTCACCTGACAATCAGGGGGCTCGTCCCACCCACACAAGTGTCTCACCATTGTATGGTACTGGACACCTAATTAAACAGCAAATTAACATTAATAGGTCCCCCTTCTACTGGCACAACCACCTCATTCTGGTATTGCATAAGGCTCATGGAAGGCTTTCCACTAATGCTTTTCTCACATGAAAGAGAATTTTTCTGTCTGATATTGTCTTCTGCCAGGCCTACATTGATTTCTGTTTGAAGTTGAAAATATATGATGCAGTGCTCTTGAAAAATTAGAAAAACAAATCATCCTGGAGCCCAATGTAATAGGTAATGTTTCAAATGCCAGCTAAAGCCTGTGTGAAAGGAGAGAGAAATATGCATTTTGTGATTACAAGACCTGAGCTTAGAAATTGGCTTCACTTCTCTGACCTCCTGGACTGGAGGGTACTGCTTTTCTGGCACTCTCACAAGTTAACAAGGTCATCTGCACTCCCAGAAGAAACTCAGAATTCATATCTGGAGTTTCAGCAGACAAAAAAGAGAAGAAAGAAAAACTGATTTGCAGTTTCTTTACATAAAAATATATTCAGGGAAATATTGGGATCTTATCACTATGGCTGGGGTCTTAAGTAGTTCATTTATTAAGAAAGTTCAATGTTTATTTAAGCATTTCAGCTCCCCTTAAAAAAGAAAATCTAGAAAATAAAGTTCAATGTCAAAAAATCCACAGCAGAGCTATTCTTGAGTTAATAAAACAATGGGAATAATACAGATGTCCTTGAGAGTAACTCTTTCTTGCAGAGATAAGGTGGTGATTAATGGTAAATTTGTTCTTGCCAGAGGTGGCTTTCAAGTGTAAGTAAATAAATAGTATGGTCCCATTCTTGCAGTCTACCTACCATAAATATTATTAATCTAGTAATAGGAAGCTGTAATACTGCTGGCCATTCAGAGGTTAAGATTCTGAAAACACCCTTGCCCCTAAGGTTATTTTGTTGATGATGTCATTTACTATGATGCCACAGGAAAAACAAATGGCATGGCAACCAATTCAATTCAGTTTTAAAATAATTTCCAGAATAGAATGCTTATTTCTGACAGTGCCACTGCACCTGGTCAAAATCAGCTAAAGATCTTAGCCTCAAGGAATGGAACAGCCTTTATGAAGCTGGATTTTAAACCTGAGGGAGTACTGGAGCAAATTAATATGGGTTATGTCCAGTAGCACATGTGCTGCAGCAGCTGGACTCCCCCTAAGCACTCAGTGGGAAGCAGGACATTGCCAAGAGGCACCAACCTCCTGCGGTTCTCTGTAGCCTGAAGTTACTTGCACAAGAGACAGAGGATTTCTAATGCAACCTTAACCCAGAGATAGGAAAAAAACCCTCCTCCACATAGACATTCAACTGTCTCCATGGTTTATTTATGGATTTTGGATTTCATGGGCCAAATTTATTAACTAAGCTATTCTGTCAAGAAATATAAATGATGATCATTTGTTAGCTGCACTTCTTGAATAATTGTATCAAAGTGTAATAAAATTATTGAAGGGATTTATTAACCTGATGAAGTAACTCATTAAATCCTTCAAACGTATTAATGAAGGAGGAAGTGTGGGCCTTTTGGTATAATTGGAGATGGGAAATTGTGCAGCTGGGCCAACCTGATAAGAAGGATCAGATATCCCAAAACACTTTCATTTAACAGGTAATTTGGGGCATTTCTATCACTACTCTGGATTTCCACATGATTTTTCTAACCTAGGTAGCTCTGCCTCAGAACTCAACTACTTTTTTTTGTTTTACTACTTTCTTCCAGCAGCTTTGGACTAAATCAACCTCTTGTATGAGACATGGCTGGGGTTCTTTAAGTTAGATCTGGCTGCTGTTAACTGAGGGTGGCTGGACCAGCACAACCAGCCCAGAACAGTTTTGACCACAGGTTTTAAGAGGCTGCAAATCTCAAAGTTGCTGTGTAAGACTCGCCTAAGGAACACAGGGGTCAAACATGGCAGAAGTCAAAATATCAGATGTGCTGTGCTGATTCATTTGCACAAACAGCCATCAGTGACAGCAAACCCTGCTCAGGGAAAAAAGGTGGATGGTAGAAAGAGGGTGGGAGAGGATGGATCAGAGTGCCACATGCACCTGAGGATCAGCCCTGGGATCACCTGCTGCATTTCCAGGCAGCTTTCAGTGAAGTAGCAGTTGCTATCCCATCTTCCATCTGCAGAGAGCATCTGGTTCAAGCCAGAGCTGATTCCATTTATAATGTTTTCAAAATCACTGAATGAGTACACCTGCACTGTTCCAGTGTGCAGCAATAAAGAGCTTCCAAGTACTCAGGGAGCATCACTGCTGGAGGTGCTGCTATAACCCACTTCAGCAGGACAGGGTCTACATATGGCTACAGCTGTGTGGCACCTGGGCTGTGAGAGAGGGGAGCTCTGGAGCAGACAATTATTTCCAACATTACTCGTGGTGTGGCTGATTTATGGTGGGCTGGAATCAGCAGCGTGAAATGAGGGTTGTTACAGAACTGTTCTTTATGATCAGGTGGTGGCACGTGAGCTTCTGCTGACTGATGACATTCACAGGATTAGGACATCTGAGAAACAGAAAACTCTGCTTTCAACCCCCTGTCAAGTAGTTTTTATGAGGAGATTTGAAAACATGCAATTTGTGTCTTCCTGGTAGTTCCTGTGCCCTGGGAAAACTGAAGCTGGTCTTTGTAGCTTAAATCAATTAGGAGAAGGATGTAGGACGTCTTTTTTGTTTTAGGCACGTATTTTTCATGGTTGCATTCCAGATAAAATGCTGTTGTGTCAGGGATTCTAATCACCTTTCAGCCATATATGTAAAATACATGTCTCTGAAAGACATAATGAATGTGATATCCCTGAGGCTTGGAGACTGCTGGGATGTGAAGTGCAGCTGTAATGAAGTGAGACGTGGGCATTATTCTCAGACCTCCCACCACCACTGCCTCGGCTGCCAGTGTGCGAGACAAGGTAGAGAATGGGCAAAGTCAAAATAAATTCACTCTACAACACTTTACAATAAGGTCACCTCTGGTGGAAGGCTGGTATTTAATGGCCACCAGCTTCATTATAAATCTGTTTCCATCAGCGTCTGCTCTGCTTAAATTGTGAGTCTTGGGAGAGGTGAAAAGATTGATTTAAAACAGACCTGTGGGCTGAGCAGGTGGGGAGGAGCAGGGAGCAAATGTGTCATGTCGAATCATGACATTTCAGGTGATCTACACATCACTGCCTGTCTTTTGGACCTCAGCCCCTGTTCTAAATAGCTATTTAAGAACTTGGATTTGACAGGCAGAGCAGGAGCCAAGACCTGCTGCAAGCTGGGCAGCATCTCCCCTTCCCAGGTGAGCTGGCTCTAAAGGAAGGAATATAAATGTGTCTGTTCCCTTACTCCTTCCAGCTGCACATGGAGCCAGGCTGACACTGTTTCTTTTGCTAGGGAATGCATCAGATGGTAGGTGGAAGCTGCTCTTGTTCTCAGCCAAAAGATCACAAGAAAGAGCATTAATTTAAATTTTCAGTTATCAGTTTAATTCCCTGCGTGTGCTGAAGAACATAGCAGTTTTGGCAAGGATAGGTTAATTAAGAAGAGAAGCAAAGCTTTTGCCACCCTTATTTCTATTTGTAGAAATGGAGTTGCACAGTTAACCAATGTGCATTGCTTAGAAAATGTGTACCATGTTATGTTTACCTAAAATAGAACAACTCAAATATGCACTTCTTATTAGCACTTCTTAACTGTTGAATAAAATGTGACACAAAGATAAGGGAATACAGGCACATTACAGGCACGATACATTCTGAACATGCTGCTCTCAGCTAAAGAATCCAACACTTAAATATGTCAATATTATATTATTAGTCTGCTTCTGTGTTTGCTGCTCTGAGAGAGATGAAGTGAGCATGACTTAAATAATTTCCAAAAAAAAAAAGAAAATCTATGTAATTATTGAAGCAGTACAAAAGAGGAAAATCATAATGGTTTCCAAATGAGAATGCATCTGACAGTCCCCATTTCTTAGCTCTCTGACTCTTGTAAAATTTTGTGTAACATGCTATTTTGAGAACCATTAGCTCTTGTCTCTCTTTTACAGTCTGCTAAAGAGGCTGTATTTCTCCTAACCTTGCAGATGACAAAATGCACTCCTTCTCCATAGTCTACACAGTGCTAGATCATTTCAGGCTTTTTGAGTAAATGACACGCAACTCTATAACGGTATGATTAGGCCCATAGATTACCAGATTACAGCTATAAATCTTCACCATAGCTACCACTCACTTGGCAGAAATAGTCAAGTTTCATCATTTGTTCTCATGTAGAAAACATGCTATGAAAAGCAGCTTCAAAGGTCACCGGGATGGCATTTCCTTTTGTGGCCCTTAATAAACTTGCAGCTAATGCAGTAATTACCAAGCCCAATTACCTCTGTGATGGCTTCGGAAAATTTCTTTTCCAAAGCCTGGATAGTCAGATTCCACTCCCTTCAGTTAGTAACTGAGATAGATTCAGCTATTCCTACAATTGTTAGACATTTCTGAAAGAGGCTGTTTGTAGAATGAGGGAGTTGTGCCAACAGAACCTGAGTGGGGTACTTTGGTGGCACTAAGAAGATTTGTGTGGAAAAGGTGCACAGACACCCTTATTTCAGTGCTAGCTTTATTTACAATAACGAGTTCCTACTCTACCTCAGCTAAATCCAAATAAACTGAAACGGAAAACATTGCCCAGCTTTTGATATACACGTATTTCCCCATATTTTTGCATATATGTACATATATAAAAATACAACCTACTATATCTGATGCAGTTCCTTAGCTTGTGAGCTGGAGTCACAGACTCAGCATTTCTTTAAACACAGAGTTTGGAGACATTGTACAAACGAATCCATTCCCTTTGTTAGCTACAAAGGGGTTTGACAAGCTACACAGCTCTCGTTATAACTACATTTATATTACAGCTGCTAAGTGCTAACTTGTGAGTTGCACCATTTAGAAAAGCCAGAAAAGGAACTGCTATAATCTACTTCTTTGGCACCAGTCCAGCACAGATAGAAGCTCCTCAAATCACAACATGTTTGACTGAAATGACGCCAGTGGAATAATTCTTTACAAAGAAGAAGTTAAACTGTGATGTTAGAAGTGGCTGTGCCATTATTAGGAGTTCCAGCTCTTTATTCAGTTACAAAGGAAGGCAGCTACATCTTTATACCAAGCATATGGGCATTATTATCCCTTTTCCCTGCTCTTCCTTTTGGTTTCCTTGGAGGGAATAATTGCTAGGGCTGCTTCCAAGAGTTTGAACTCCAGGTACCTGACATGCACCTGCCATGAGTTCAGCAGAGCAGAATGGCATTTAACAGTGTCCCTGTTTGCCTCATCCTCCAAAGTTCGGCTGTCATAACAGTAGGATTTTGTCTGGTTTCTTTTATCTTTGAGAGGTCACTTTCCTGGTTATTTTACAGTCACTTTCCTGTTTATTTTACTTATGTGTAATAGGCATTTAAAATGATGATGGCTGATTTTAGATATATTTCAGCTCTCCCCAAATCACTCTGGATAATTCCTCCTTTCCTGAAGTAGTCAAAAGGAAATCACTAATTTTCAGATAAGCCCAAAATTCCATCTTGTTTCTATTTGTACACTGATGTGCAGCTACTACTAACAACAACCTTGGATCTTACTTAGCACTATCTTCAACAGGTAGATATGGAAGAGATATACAGGTACCTCCTTTTTGTACAAGGGAATTTATCCAAAATTCCCCAAAATGCAGAAACCCTTCAGGCATGCTACAAAAATATTTGCTTGGGAAGAGTGGTGGGAAAGATTGAGTGCAGGCCAGCCAGGGCAGTAACACAAGAGGTGATGTTTTGAAGTTACTGGCTGCCAGGTTACCTGTGTTTCTGGCTTGGTGTTAAGCTGTCTGTGACTCTGGATCAGCACCTGCTTTCTCATTTAAAATCATGTAAGTAAAATCACATAAACATAAAGAAAAGCTGCAGAGGAGCTAATAAAATTATTAGGTTAATAAAATGTATGAACCTGAGAGAAACGTGTTATTCCGAGTCAACTGATTGTGCATATGAAGAACTGCCAGCTTTAATAAGGGAGGTAATGGATTATATGTAAAAGGAAACTTCTTGATGAGATGAGTGAAAATTGCTTTGGTAGATTAAGCTCTGTCAATAAAAATCTTCCAAGAAGACGTAAGACTGTGATAATCTGTAATAGGGTTGGAATAATACCCTTGCTTGCCTATGAATCAGCCCTAATTCCAATGATTGTCTGATATGTCTCACAAGCTTGCAATTAATCCGTCATTGTCACAAGTATCAGGAATATAATACACTCCTAAAGTAAGCAAATTAAATTTCTAAGACAAACTAATCTTCTTACAGCAGGTAATTTCAGGAAGAGAATTCATGCACACAGCATACTACTACACATCACCTAAACATATTAACAAACACAATAAAATAAAATAGCTTTTTTTGTTCTCTATGTGAGCCACCTTTGGATTTCCATCCATTTCAACATTAGTATGGAAGGATACATATAAGCTTAGCCCAGTTTAAACATTCCTGTTTCACAATACAGAAGACTATTTAATTCTTGTGTTTCAGATGTTGGAAACTCCATCAGTGTTGCCAAAAGGTGGAATGGAAATAGCCTTTTTTTGTCATGGTATCTAAGAGTGTTGTACATTGGTGCCCTCTGCACACACTCCAGAGAACTGCATTGCTTTGCTTTGGTTTAAAATAAACTTGAAAATGGTGTGATAGATTTAAATAATTAAACAGTTGTACAGGAGCTTAATGAAATGAATAAACCATTGCAATGACAAAGAGTTATATATTATTGATTTTAAAATAGCAGAAAATGCTATTTCCCCCAAGTGGAAGTGTCATTGATTCAGTATTTTCACCAACAATTTACAATTTTTTCCTACAAAAAGGCCCCGTTTTCCCTAAAAAGAAGTGTCCTCCTTTCAAATAATACCTTATTGCTATTAAAGTTAGAAACCAACCAATTCAAAAACCTACTTTTTAAAAATAAAACCAGGCCTTGGCTAGCTAATCCTTCAGAGGAGAAACTGCCATTTACCATCTGGCTGAAGGACACCAAGGAAGCAAAGAGGATGAGGGTGAGACTGTAACTGTTTGGGATTAGAAAGCAGAAATAAAATATGACTTACTGTTGAACCAATGTGCTTGGCCTTGTCTCTGGGCTGCCATCAGCAGTGGCTGTGAGTTACTGCAGAGGACTCAGGTGGGGAGGACCCAGCAATAATAAACACCTGGTGTGGCACATAATAAACAAAACAAAAAAAGCACTTTTTAACCAGATCTCATATCTGATGGGAGATTAATCAAATGATCAAGCCGTGTTAAAAAAGAACTCAACCATGCATTTTACCAGCAAGTCCCCTCACACTCCAGAGGCTTCATGCTGCAGAACAGACCCAAATATGTTGTCTGGCCTTATCACCTTGTGTGACAGCAGGATTACACCACACTGAACGGTGAGATGCACTCGCTGCTGTATTCTGACACCTTTTAAAGTGATGTTTGTTGTTGGAAAGCCGTGCAGAGGCGTAAGTGTTACACGAGGAGCCTAAATGGAGCCCCACTGTTTCTTTGTGTGCTGTCCCAGCTCGCTGTGCTGCTGACAGACAGCACCATTAAGCAGTCATTAGCACCATGCCTGAAAGCTTGGCTTCTGCGGATAATAACAAGGCTATTCAATATTTGGAGCCTTTGTAAGAAAGAGGGCACCTAAATGAGAATAATGAGGTCATTCTATGACATGCCTGAGGATATGAAACCATGGGTAACTTTTTAGCCCGTTTGATACGTGAACACATACATTCAGCTGTGACAGATTATTTCTAGCCTTGGAAAAAAATAAAGCTGCTTCCATTAAATCACACCATGCAACATCAGCACCAAGTGGTAATCAAAACACTGTAAAACATAGCCTTCAAAACAATTCTGTGTAACTCAATCAAAAAGAAAACATATATGGAACAGATATGTGAAACAGAGCAAGGGGTTGAGACAGTGTCAGAAAAACAGTGAAATTTAACAGTTAGGAAAGGATTCTATGACTGAAAGGATTGTTTCCAATTCTGCATAATTTTTTTCACCGAATGAGATGCTATTTTTGAAAAGATGAACAAACTGAAATTTTAATTTTAGACCTGCTTCTTGCTTAGAGCAGTGGCTTTTTCTCATAAAACTGGCTCACTTTCCCAACATTTCACAGAAGGTTTTGCACCCCGGGGCTATTTCAAGATTCCTGGTGCAGTGGAGTAGTCTGGGTTGCAGCGGGGCTGTGCTGAGCACCCCCTGTGCACCACGGGCTCTTGGGCAGCCCCTTGTTCCACGTCCCAGCTGTGTCAGTTGTGTAAACCTACAACTGCCCAAGTCCATGGTGGATCAGCTCTGTGGTTTAACACTCTGCTGTTTACAACAGCAGTAGGAAAAGTCTCCCTTTTTTTGTTTCCTGCTCTGGGAATTTTCCTGGGTATGCAAGTGTGTCACGGGACTCTCAGGCTGTGGTGGCCCTCAGCTCTTTCGGGAAAGCTCAGTGACCTTTGCTGAACAAGATGACAGAATCACAAAATAGTCTGGGTTGGAAGGGAACCTGTAAAGGTTCCCCTGGAGCAAGCAGGGAGGGATGTCTTTAACTAGGTAAGATTGCTCAGAGCCTGTCCAACCTGACCTTGGATGCTTCCATGGATGGGGCACCTCTCTGGGCAACCTGTGCTGGTGTTTTACCACACTCATCATGAAAGATTTCTTCCTTCTATCTACTCTGAATCTACCCTGTTTTTAATTTACAACTATTACCCCTTGTCCTGTTGCAAGAAGTAAGTGTCTGGTTTAGCTTAATTTTTACTGTATTTTCATTTTACATTGTTTCTAGTGGTGTCATGTGTACAGTTAGGGGGATCTGCATAACTCAACTTCTTTGTATTCAGCTTCAGCATGTCTGGTTACTGTCAGGTCCTAAATGCAGGAACACAGCTGCTGAGAGCTCAGATCTGTGAGCTCCTCCTGCCCTGGGCACCCCCAGCAGGTGCAGCTGCCTGCGGATCAGGAATTGTGAGCCTGGCTCAGGATGCTGCTTGTGCTGGGAAGGATCTTTCCCCTGGCTGGTTCCTGCAGCAGCACTTTCACCCACCTTGTGCCTGGAAAGAGGGGAAGGCCACAGCAACCACTGCAAAATTATTCCTGAGGTTTAAAGGAAAGAGCGTGGCTGTTGGAGCAGGTGGAACTCTCTCGGCTCTCTGAGAGTTCCACTTCTTGGCAGGCAGCTTCTCTTTGTACCCATACGTGAGATACCCAGAGGGAAACAGACTGGCAAGTTTGCTGCTGCTCCACTTTCTCTCCTTTTCATTCCCATTTTCTTCATCTTATTGTTTTCTACAAGGGATTAACTCAGCGGTTCCATTTGGACTAGAAGGAAAGGTTTAATTCAAATTATTCAGGGACTCGGCAGGCTGTGTGTTAAACTTTTTGACTTCATCTAGCCCTCAAGCTTATTAAAGTGTTTTTTAATTTAAAAAGATTAATGAGTGATTGCCCTTTTTTAGTGGATACTTTTAAGATTAAGCCTCTCCAATATTATAATTGGAGTAATATGCTCATGCCCTACCTGAAAGGCAACTACAAACACAGAGAATAGCATGTAGTGTTTGTTTTATAATCCTAATGTTTCATTAGATGTTTGCTGGTTATGAATTATCTATCAGCTCAAACATAACTGTTAATTCTGATTGCTTCTTGAATCACTACTCTGAATTTGAACAAAACACTGTCCTGGAAAAATTGGAAGAGAGGAAAAGGGACTTCTCTATGGTATATTTCCAGTATATAAAATAAAGCCTTTTAAAATAGAGATTTTAAATGCAGTGGTAATTGATTAGCAGAAAGGACAGAAAAGAAAACATGGTTTTTCAGTGTTCTCTCAAACAAGAGGTGGTGTAACATCTCTCATCAGCCTGGCTCAACCCCTCTTCACTTCCAAGGTGAGCAGAGTCAGGCTCCAAGAGTTGTTCCTGGAGAATTTTAATGCATCCTTATCATACTCGTGATTTATACCTTGGGCAGTCTTATTTTCAAAGTTGGAAAAGTGGCTCTGCTGTGGATTCAATTACCTGCATAAGTTGATATTTGAATATGACATGGATTCCTTAAAAGACTAAAATCTGTGAAGTTCTATTAAAAGCCAATGGACAATTCAGGGTAATTGCAGGAGGCAAGCCTGGCTTTCCAATGTCAAAAGACATTAAATAAATAAATAAAAAGAAGATAAATGGTGTTGTTTTTATCAATTGTTCAAATGCAGGATGTTTCAAACAATTCGAGTCAGTACTAATGAGTCTCACATTATCAGAACCTCATGAGCAGAATCTGAAAAATTACATTTGAACTCTTTCATTGAAAGTTTCTATTTGGCAGAACAAAGTAATTGTTTGTCTCAAGCACAAAAATGCTGTTGAGAAGAAAGTGAAGCTGGTTTGGAATCTGCCAACTTAGAATTCATTCTTCTCCTCTGGATTCCATTGTATCTGAATCACCTTACTTTTTACATGGCTACATAATTTGGATCACAGCGTTTCTGAAGTTATTTAATGGCAAGAGTTCTCATGAAAAAAATCCCAACTTGCTGCCTTGTCACACCACTGCTGTCCATAAGAGGTAATTATGAAAAGGAAGATAATCTGCCAATCACAAGGGGGTTTAATAAGCTATGACTTTTTCCATTGATTTTAATACAATATATACGTATTTGCCTTTCTGAAATAAGGATTTTTTTTTTCCAAAGGAATTAATGTTTGATAATAACTGGTGTGGTTTTTTTTCTCTTCTCTAGTGTTCATAATGGCTTCTGGGCTTTTGGTTTACCCTTTTGGTTTCAACTCTGCTACTGTGAAGAGATTCTGTGAGAATTCAGACATCTACTATGCAGGAGACTGCCAGATCGGATGGGGGTACATGCTGGCAATTGTTGGGGTCATGTTGTCTGTCTTTTTACCATTCTTTGCAAAATATGCACCAAAAGAGCACATATCTCCAACTCCAATACCTACTATTTTATAGTATTTTATTACTGTTTAAGAACAGAACATTCCTGTCTAAAGTAATGGGCAGAAATTATTATAGCACTTCCAGTTGGCTGTATTGCTAAAGAGAGGAAAGGAGATGGGGAAGAGAAGGTCAGATTGACAAAGACCAAAAGTGCATTGAAAGTCTTCCGTAAGCACGAGCAGCGAACACTCTGGAATTGAAATAGGATTAATCAGCAGCTTTTACACTGCTCTAAACATATAATGGCATAATGCCTTAGACAAAAAAAAAATCAGTTTATCCTCAAAACATCTGTCTACCTCCCATTTTCTTTTGCGTCTCAAAATTGTGAGTCTTAAAAGTTTCAATTCGCTTTTGATATATTGTTAAATGTCAGAACTTTTATGAACCCAGTAACTTTAAAATCAATAATGATATTTTGTTACAATTATTTTGATTAGTGAAAAAAGCACCTGCTAGTAGCCACAGCCTAAAATTAAGATTGATAGCTAAAAAGAATTGTATACAAGAAAAAAGTTTCTTTTTAATCTATATTTATTAGCAGCACCTGCATATTGTAAGTTCTGGGCACGGTTTTTACTACTGCTCTAATTGCCTAGATTTAGAGACATCTTCATGAAGTCTTGGGTAAAATTGAAATTTTTTTTCTGAAAGATCTAACTACTTCCAAAGGCTTCACGATGATTTAATAGTTTAACAACAGGAAAAAAAATCCTAAGAATTTGTTTTCAGTATTTCTTAAATTATAATTCTAGGTGGACTTTAACAAAATGTTTTGAACTATTACAACTGTAGATTTTGGGTTTTGTTGTTTAAGGCTAAGAAAAAATCTCTGTTTACAGAAATGTCTGTGCCCAATGGCCCTTATCTGTAGTGATAATACAAACCAGAATGAACTGATTCCAGTATTTCCATTGCAATTAAGAGTCCAGTTTGTAAAAAAAAAAAAAAAA